>CM049378.1:24156385-24358885 GCA_026937815.1 Etheostoma perlongum | reverse complement strand
AACGTACAGGCAACAAGATAAAAACAAAAAGCAAAATAAGACAAAAGTTGATGTTTTGGAAGATTTACCTTTGATCCTGTATTTTAATTGATTCTGTTCTTTTTTTATTTTGCTCCCGGGCAACTCAATTTACAAAAAGTCAAATCAAACCAGTGCAGCTGATAAAGCTTAGTGTCCGATTTTGACTTCACAAAGTCAAATGCTTTTTAAAAACAGGATAGAGATGAACCTGTTCAAGCTGTTGCAGCACACACACAAACAGAAGCACACAGAAATAATTTAACCTTTAGTCATCCAGTTTAAACATGTTTTAATATCAATGCTTTAGCTAGAAACCACTTTTTCTGGTATTTTCTGCAACAATAATTAACTTTCCCTCAAAAATTATTACTATAAACTATTACTCTCAATATTTAAATTGCAATCCACTAATGAACTACTTAGAGACAAACCTGATCTCTGTGTTGTTGTCTCTATAAGCTCATATAAATACAATGTATCCATGATAAATGGGTGAATGGGTGATCCACAACCACTTTGCTAGCAAACTAATCTCTTATTCTGGTGAAACACAGAATTCAGGAGACAGACTGAGAAGGACAGACAGAGTGGAGGGACGGAGGCAGACAGTAGATAGAAAAGCATGGAGCCAATCTTGCTGTCTACCTGACAGACTGTCTGTCCTGCAACGTGTTAAACATTTGACCTCTGCAGGAGTTGTACTAAAAATGAGATAAGGTGATTCCACAGTTTGGACAACACAAGCATCTATTGAGAAACTAAGTGTGTGCGCTGCTTGTGTGCATTGTATATTTTTGCAGGTTTGCATATTGCATATATGAATGCTTGCATATAAACAGGTGAAAGGGGGGAAGGGACAGCAGAGTGACTCCAGCACCTCTGCACCTTCCCTTCCTCCTCCTTATTTATTTGTCTGTATTAGTTAGCTCCTTCTCAGCACTTAAAATTAATGTCATCCAGCAGAAAATAGAGGCTGAAAGCTCAAATTCAGCACTTTCCCAGCAGCCTGGTTATTCATCAAGCTAACAAGGAGAAGATGCATCCCGTTTCAGCCGGGACCAGGAAATATGTGCTATTAAAGCCCAGAGCTAGTGTTTGAAAGCCAGGGAATACAAGTAAGGGTGTCAGGGAGAGGGGATGGACAGCATCACCAGCAATATGGATGTAGAGAGCCCAGCAGACACATTTATATAAGGGACAATAGATACACACACAGAAGCGAGAGGAAACACACAGTCTGTCTACCAACGGCACAGCCACAATACATACTCTGCATGTGCTGCATGTGTGTATATGAAGTGCTGATCAGCTCATGGCTATAAAAGACAATCCTTTAGGGGATACAGAAGGCATAGTTTGGAGCTTTGAATAAATCATGTGCTGCCAGAGTGAGCTTAGCACTAATTTTCTGTTTAGAAGCTGGGTGTTGAAACACGTCCTGAGGACTGTTAGTATTGTGCCGTGTTAACATCTCTATAGCATCAGGAGCTAACGCCAGAGTGTTGGAATTCAATTAGACACTGGGTGCACCGCTAAGCAGCAAGCATTGGCAGTCACCGCAGGGAACAGAGAGGAGGGGACGGTGATGCGAGGGGAGCAAGGAAGTAGTGTATTGGTGTGTGTTTGTGAGTGTGTAAGGGGAAGGAGGCTGTGGGTGAGAGGAAGGCCCTGGGCTGCTGGCTGCGGTGATTCAGGAGAATACATTATATCAAACTAACCTCCGGCTGATCACAAGTTCCTTTCTCAATCATGCTGTGAACACACAGTCGCAACCTGAGGACAACAGTGGCTCTGAGGCTCACTCACACACACACACACACACACGCACACACACACTGGTAACAGCTTTACAGCTAATTATATTTGAATAAAACAACACAATTCAGGCTTAAACAATTGAAATATCGGAGAGAAAATTGTATATTAACATAAGTTAAAAAGAGGAGCGCGTTGATGTTTAGAGCTTTGGCTCGAGGGTGCAGCTTTGTCCTTAAGTATCATCTACTCTGGGTTTGGAAAAAAAGCAAAAACACATAACACGTTTTGAAAAACGATCCAAATCTAAACACAGTTGTCGTGTGTTCGGTGTGTGTACCTTTACAACTGCAGCGAGTGAAACCTTTTTTTTTTTTGTCATTTATTTCTAATCCAGGCCCCAATCCTACTTGCTTTCTCTCCTTTCAGACCAGGCCAAATAATGAGCATACATCCTGTTCATATCCCCCCTGTCATTTGGATTTTCTGGATTGAGGGATGACGTCCGTGTCACTATCAAGACTGTAACAGTGTAACGAGTCTCACACTAAGCAGCTAGTAGTTATAAATATCCCAGGCAGTAAAATGGATAGTGAAGTGTGTCAAACTGTGGATGGAGGAGCAGATCCTTGTCGCTGCTGAATACAAAGGAACCCAACACAGCTGCAATGTTTTATAAGTGACAAATCAATGTTTGAATTAAGGGTGGGTGATACATTGATATGTATTATTTGTCATCTGAAATTATATTGTGGAATTTTGCTTCAATATCAGAAATCCTAATATACAGTTTTGTTGTCTTGTTTTTGTGAGAAGTTGAAAATTCTTCAGTTGATTCTCATTATTACGTAGTCCAATGTGATCAATCCTAAACAGGTATCATAATATACATTAATATTAATCTACTAGTTGATATTTTTCATTTTTGATGCCATATTTGATGCTTTGATAATAACCATGATGTAATCTGCAAAATCTGTTTAGGTGTTTACATACACAGCCCATGTAGCCATGCATGTATATAAATTATGCTTTCTTTCTTTCTCCCTGGTATACTCACACAACTTGATGTGTCTGTGTGCGTGTGCGCATGTGTCCTTCCTCCTCTTCTGTGTCTACAAAAAGCTGACCTGCCTGCTGTCAGCCACAGAGGCACCTTGCCTGTGCCCCCTCCCCCCGGAGTGGCCGACTCACGCCGTCACCATGAGGGGAAGATGAGTAGGAAGAGGTGGAGGTGGTGGAGGGATGGCGGGGGGATGACTTGGGGGCGGGGGCAGCTGGAAGGAATCATGGATGCCTGGTGGGTGGGTGGGTGGGTGGGGGGGGCTCTGAAGCTTCCTCTAATGTGCCCTCTCCACTCCCCTGCCTGTGACCTCAGAGCTCCTGACAGCCAGAAAGTGCTGAAGCATGCAGGTGTCCTCACGCTGCAGCCACACACATGCGAGCGCGCAAACACGTGCTCTACACGCACACACATGCGCACACACACACACACACACACACACACACACACACACACACACACACACACACACACACACACACAAGTTTTAACTCTTTCCTCTCCTCCATCCTCACTGTATCAATACATGACATAAAAAAAATCATGCAGGATGCTTTCTATTGTTGTCTTTTCTCTTTATTTTAGATTGTTTTAGGTTTTTAGGTTTTTCTTCCTGTTTTTAAATGTTGAACCGCCAAAACTGAAGATGGCTTTACATTTAGAAAAAGCATTTGTTACATGACAGCAGCAATAAATATGTTTTACTGCCTGTCTATAAACAAGGAACACAAGGATGTGGGCAGAATATACACTGCACTACTGATTATGTGACTCAATCACAACATGCAAAATTATACTTCCGAATGTACGAATCAGTTGCAAGTCACTACACACAGACACACACACAAGCACACACACACACACTGATATATATTTTTGTAATACCTTTGTTCAGTCTCCTACAGTATTGTCAAATATGTATTTTCTCCTGTGCATTTTGTTTTGCACAAATCAATGTATGCCGCTATGCTTCCCTCCCCTACAGTACATCACAGGGCTGAAGATACAATGGAAACACACGCTCTCTCTCTCTCTATCTCTCTCTCTCTTTCTCTCACACACACACACACACACACACACACACACACACACACACAGACACACACACACACACAGGTGTCCTACCTTAGCAGCCTGCGTTCTTTCAAGTTTTAACTCTTTCCTCACCTTCACCCTCACTGTATTAATATGTCAGATAAAAAACCGTGCACGATGTTTTCTATTTTTAATTAGTCAGCAGTATAAAAAAAAATTACAGTGATGGAGTGCAAAGCAAGGCAAAACAAGCATGTGCTTCACAATGCTGAGCGCATGAGGAAAGTAGAGTATACTGTCTGCAGTAAAATTAGCCGATGCTGATGCTGTAGTTTCCTCTGTCCAGCCTCTCTACTGTACAGTGTAAAACCTGAGGTGTCCAGAGAGTGCCCTGTCCTGTCTGTGTGTGTGTGTGTGTGTGTGTGTGTGTGTGTGTGTGTGTGTGTGTGAGGGGGGTTAGGGTAAGAGAGTTGTATTACAGTGGTGATGAGTCGCCTGGCTGCGAGGCTGATACCTCAGCAGCACCCAGCATTGACCAGGCCTTTAAATAAAGCCTTCGATCCTTCAGCAGCAGAGAAGGTCACCGCATGCCTCTGGTTACCCTGCCTGTCTGTCTGCATCCACGGCCAGGAGCCCTTCTGCCATCCCTTCCTCCTTTCCTCCCTTCCTTCCTTTCTTCCTTCCTCCCTTCCTCCCCTCCCCTGACCTCCTCCTGTTCTCTGCGTCTGCTATCAAATCCAGTTTCCTTCTTGTCCTCAATCCTTTATCACCTTCCCTCTCTTTGCCTCGATTCCTTCCATCTATCCTTCATCTCCAGCTTATTTTTTTGTACTGGCAATGTAAGAGCGCAAAAAACTAACCCTCGCTTTCCCCGGCCTCGCTCTATCATCCCCGGCCATCCACTGCTTTCCGTTCATCTGTGTGTCAGCCAGAAATAAAAAAAAGAGCACAGTGTTTGGCTCCGCAGAGAGAGCTGAGAGAGTGAAGGAGGGTGAAGGGTCAAGACAAAACTTTTGGCCTCATCCCATGAGAACCGCGCATGTCACCCTCCTGTCAATCAAGTTGCACTGTCAGAGCCCCAAAACAGCTGCATCACACACAACAAAAGTTGAGAGAGTGTTTGATCGAGCTAAATATAAAGTGAGAAAATGATCTAATAACGAAACCCTCCCTAGTGTCTGCCTTATTTAATGAGATCAATATAAACAAGTGGTTTGTGGTTTTGAGTTCACTCAGAAGACTTCATGTCTGAGTTACATGCCATTATACAAACTTGTGTCAGATTTATACTAAAATATCAGGATGTTGTCAAACTACAGATTTAAGGCTCCTGTTTAATTTGATTGGATTGTATTCAAATTGTTTGGATAAAGAACAGAAAGTAAGTAACAGAGAACGTGATTTTCATATTTACAATTCATATTTCTGCTTCTCTGTCAACTACAAAATCAAACATTAACAATGGTTTTAAAGATAAAGAATTGTGTAGTAATTCTGTTCAGCATTGACTAGCTGTATATTTTATTTTGTAGTATATCTCAAATGTTTTGCTTAGCTGCAGCCCATCTTTTTGTTTTTAAATGTAAGGTAAACTCTTTCGGGTACAAACTTGAATCAAGGAGCTTGATACTTATTTTTTGTGTATACAATGTAAATTAAAAGAATAATATAAATGACTTGTAATTAATTCTGGCAACATCATAGTAATGGATCATTTACACAGTAACATAATAAACACTATTATTGAAAGCTTAATGTGAACATTATGCATTTTGATATACATGCAGCAGACATGAAATAAAATCATCAGACTTCTGCAACAATAAACTTGTTGGTGTAGTTTATATTCTATTTTAATTTGACATCAGTTTTAAATATGTAAAGAATGTCAATGTACTAAATGAATTTGTGTTGTAAAGGAGAGTCGAAGATTAGAAGCTGAGTAGGACAAGTTACCTCAGACTCCAGGGTGGTGGGGCGGAGAAGTCACAACTCTCTATCACAGATGGAGGAATTTTCTTGACGTCCTGCGAAGACAGGAAACCGAACAGTGTTATAAAAGCCACCAACACAGGACACCACTCTAGTTATAACACACTTTGAACATTAAGTAATTGTTGTTTGTTTCCAAACGGACCATGAATTTGAAGAAAAGTTGAGGAAGCAAAGATGATGTCACAAATTACTGGTGAAACAGAGCAATATTAATCCTTTTAAATACAAATCAAACTGAACAATACATTTGTAGTATTCAAATTTGTTCCAATGATTTGAGTTCATAAAATGAACTTGAATTAATTTGAAAATACATCAAATATTAAAAAGTTATATTTAAATTCAAGGGAAACAATTTAGATGAAAAATGCAAAACTATTCAGACTCATCATAAATGAACTTATATATATATATATACTGAAGGATATAAAGCAGCACCAAACCTAAACATACACCACAAAAACAAAATTATGTTTCAATGTTGAAACGTGTTAAAACATCACTGGTCTTTAATACATTTGATGTACCTCATTCTCTAACACACACACATACACACACAAACACACACGCGCGCTTGCACACACACACACACACACACACACACACACACACACACACACACACAATATGGTATTTTAAAAAGCTAAATCAATACACATGTAATGTATATCTGAAATAGATTTTTACAACATTATGTTATGATGATGTTTCATAATATGTAATATTATAACCACCCCTTCCTCTATTTTAAGTGAATTATTTCAAATAATTTAACAAAAATATATGTTACGACCCAAAGTAGTCTAGGGGTGGAAGACGCAAACAGCTTAAAATAATAAAACGGCACGTGACAATATAGATTAAATGTCTTAGTTCAAAAATGAGTGAAATAAGCAGTGTGGTCAGTTGGTTTCTGAGGACCATATATACACGTTTACATTTATTTGGGTGCATGCATGTCTGAGAGCAGAGTATTCACACATCAGTGTAAGAATAATACACACATGTGAGCATCACTGTCTATGAACACATGCCAGAGACGACCGTGGATAAAGAAAACCTGCTTTAAATACCTGAAAAACCTTTTGCTGGGCTTCAATACAGCAAAATGAAACAAAGGAGCAACAAAGTATAGTAATGCTCTTTAAGCAACAATGACAGCCATTCATTTCCCTATAATCCAAATTCACTCAAGGGCCAAATGGACTCTGACCCATTTAGCTACATTGGGGCTCCCAGTAACAGACCTACAGCAGAGACAAGTCTGCCGTCAGACTCTCAGATGTACCTACACTGGGATTTACAGTTTCAGCCCCATAGAAATCAATCTGCACATAATTACACGCACCTATAGGTGAAGACAAACAAAGAGCTGTATAAACACACTGGGCCAGACACAGAGGAACACACACACACACACACACACACACACACACACACACACACACACACACACACACACACAAACAAACACACAAACACACAAACACACACACACACACACACACACACACACACACACTGAGCTTAATACAGGGAAAGTAAGGTCCATGTGCAGAGGGTCTACTACATGGCAGCAGTGTGTGGGGTCAAGGCCTTTCCCAGGTACAAATAAAAAGGGAAAGAAGAGACTTTGAAGAGCTGAACAACACGGTGGGTCACCTTGCCTGGCAAAGAGATCAATGTTTGTTTGACTGGTTGAGAGACAGAGAGAAACAGAGAGAGAGAGGCTGACTGCAGTAGAAGGGTAAATCACCTCGCTCGCTTCATTGAGATGCAGGTAAAACACACAGGGGTCGGGCTCGGCTCCAGCTCCACCCTGCATAACACAAACTTGTGCACGCGCAGACTTAAACACACACACATAAACAAAAATGCATGCACGCACAGTTGCATAATACACTCAGTTTCCCACTGCCGCTGTCCAAAACACACCACTCCACTGACTCTGTGCCCTGCAACTCAACTCACTGTTGAAAACATCAACACAGCCTTAGCTATGTTTATCTGCCAGAAGATTGTGATCACATATAATTAAATCATAATTAGCTTTCATCTATTGCCCTTTAGTGATGCATTCTGAGGAGGGCTTCCTATACAAGCAAATGCAAATAGTGTTTGAATTCTACTGCAAGGAAAATCACAAAACACATTGCCTATGTGCACATTCTTTTACAGCTGAGCATTTACAGTAATCTCAATTCAACACCAGACTAAGGGATTGGATTCAGACAATCACATTACGTCCTCTCTGTTCATGCTTCTATTTGCTGGAATAAATCACCATGTAAAGCCAATAAGATACATACAGAGGCAGCAGCACAAACCATCTTTACAGCTGCTGCATTCCTACCACATGCACAGGCACGACAGGAGGGGACAAGTTAAATTATTAGGGTTTCAAATAAATGACACATAACTCAGGACACTGCAAGACAGAGAGAGAGAGAGAGAAAGAGAGAGAAGCTCTGGCATTGCAGGTTTAGATGATGGACGGACCACAGAGGAACATAAATGCAGCTGATTTAAATCACTTTAAATGTAAATGTTTATCGCGTGGAGTGATGCAGATGTGGATTGAGTGGAAGAGATTGAAATTGTTTCCTCTTTTGAATGCAAATATGTTTTTAACCTTTGGGGGGGTGGGGGAGAAAATGAACGTACACAAACAATATTGCGTTACAAGATGACTGCATTTTTCACTAAACAAAACAAATTGTTTTTTATTCTGCACTAGTCGTTACCCTTTCATAACATGTTAACGTAATGGATTTAGTATATTATTATATATTATTATTACTACCGACACCTTAATTATACTTGTTTAGGTAATGTTTTAGGACACAAACTGTTTATTTACTCCTCTCAACTGATTATAAAAAACATATCCTACTAGAGCAGTAATAAATCAAAACTATTTGAGCAACTTGAAGCAAATTCTTAAATCAAGTAGTAAATTACTGTCCGGAAAAAAGGAACGCAGCCTGAATTTTTGGCATCTTTGGCCTTTCAAGTTTTTTCTATGCTAAGTGAGACATTATTTGTTTTACTTAATCAAATTTCCTTTGGGTTGACATAAAAAGCTACACGCCTCACAGTGTCATGATCAAATGACTCATTCCTATAGATCTAATGCATTCAGTTAGAGCATCTACACCCTTCCTCCACAAGGTGAAATAAAAGACAATGCAGGCTGGTTATTGAGCACTCACACAAATAGACACTAAAAAGGGCCCACATCCTTTGTCCTATTAATTCTGAGGCATTAAAACAAAGTACATGATGATGATTCAAATGTCAATACTGATAAATTTCAAAGTGATTCCCCATAGTTGACCTGAAAGAGAGAGTCCAATATTGTGACAGCAGACAACTACATTATCTTTAATAACCTAATCATTGGACAGACTGAGCAAATGATCACAGGGCAGAAGTCAATATAGGGCTGGAGAATAGAATTGCAATTCATATTGATAAGATTAAGAATGTGGTGTGTCTGAGTTCTATATGTACACACTTTTTCATACTGTAAAAATGAAAGAGAGAAAGCAATAGGCAGAGAAAGAAGCACTGAATCTGCTGAGAAATGAGGAGGAAGCGCTGAATATTGTTTCCTGTGCCTTCTGTCCTCCTTCAACGCAGGAAGTGAATCAGTGCTACTGAATCCTCCTGCCCCTTGGTGTGTCTCAAAGTCAAAACACACGCACAAGCAGAAATTGTCCCACACAGTTTCCACCCCGACACGATCATCAACATTTTTCCACTTTTTCATTCTTACATATTAAATAAGGGAGCAGAAACACTGGAAAACAATGAACTATGACACAAAGTCTGCCACAGGTAAGACTGTCCTGAGCTAAACCCTGACACTCCACAGAAAACGCAACTAACCCTATCTGGCTTGCAGAAAAAAGGGGTGCCGTGAAAGCATAGCATCTCCAGTTCTAGGTTATAACACAAATGTAATTAAACAGCACACTATATTGACCTAATCAGATAGGATGGCCATAAATTAGTGGACACATGCTCACTAAAAGGCCCTCTCCTCTCAGCTAGGATGAATCTCTGATCGTTTATCATCTGAAAGGAGCAGGAAGGCAGCCAGCATCTCCCTCTCTCTCTTTCTCTCTGTATTGCTCTCTCTCTCTCTATCCCTTTTGCTCTATCTCTGTCTCTCACTCACTTTTAATCACAGAGAAAATCATTCCTCCAGGCATGAGAGGATCATGCTCTCCCATCTTGTCCCTCACTCTGGGCTTTCATGGGAGCTAATGCGAGCCAGGTGACTGTGTGTGTGTGTGTGTGTGTGTGTGTGTGTGACACTGTTGTACAGGTGAGACACAGATCAAATACAGAGTGTTTACAACATTGGTCTTAAACTCTGCGTTCAGACACACACGCCATTGGTGTGTGTCTTTTAAAGTTTTCATGAGCTGCACAAATTAAACAACTTCTCCTTACGTTCATACACATGCAAGCACTCCGACTGACAAAGGTCCTGCAGTGGGAAAAGATAATATCCCCCCCTATACACACACCCACCCACACACACACACACACAGACACACACACACACACACACACACACACACACATGCATGGTGGTAGTGACCTAGACCCTGTGGCTTTTATCTCAGCCATACTTGTGTTTAGGATGCACTGAGTTCATCAGGCTGCTGCAGACCAGAGCAGAGGCAGGTTTTACTGTAAGCTATGGAGCTGTCAGTCGCTACAAAACCAAATTACTCTGAGTGCCTTCTGTGGCTTTTCTCATTTAGTCTTATAGGCATTTAAAAAAAAAATCAAAGTCAAAAAAAGGATGTACTGTGTGTTTTCAGATAGAATTATTTGCAGGAAGTCAAAATTTTATTTTTTAAAGTTGAACATGTGTATGTAGCCTATTATCCTACATTTCATTGTTTTTTATATATATACCTTCATATAGACATTTGTCTCCGGTCATTTTTAAATGAAACTTTCCACAGACAATATTCAACAAGTGGACAGCTACTGAGTAAAAAGTGCAAGTTTACTCTAAAATCAATCATTAACTCAGTCTTTCTAGGACAGCTGCAGCACAATTAGTAGGCCCTGGGGCAAAAAAATGAAATTATAATAGAACATTTGGCATTGTAGTCTGATTTTTTTTTCACGTTTTAAAAAAAGAAATGATAGGTCTTTTCTATCTTTAATTACGCAACAGGTGAAGAACATGTATTTTTTTTCTTGAGAAGCAAAAGAAGAGAAAACACTCATATTTTATAGATTTCGCCGTGTAATTTTTTAGGGGACAAAAAAAGAATGAAGAATATTGAGTCAAAGTATATTAATGACTGCAGTACTACATACATTAGAGCTGGACTTGATCTTGGAGCTGTTATGAATCAAGAACACGCGCCTTGTGCGCAACATCTGTATCGCGCTTCAGTCAAAACCAGATGTGAACCAGATGGACTTTTGTTCTTCTGTTTAGGCCTATATTTCAATTTAGATCGAGAGAAGATTATAAGGCTCAGAGTGTGTGGTGTCGCCTTAGAGACGCAGTGACAAACAACATGCAAAACCAAAAAGAACAAAAAGAACAAAACATTTTCAGAATATATTTGTTCCATTCATGAAGGTTTATTGATGAATGGTATATTTATTAAATTCCATTTTTAAGAGTGAACACGATGTCTGCCAGTTAACTGTACTGTCCACACAATACATTTTACTGTTTAGAAATCATCCCAAAAGACGTATGGCTGCATGCTGCTTTGCTTAATTATTCTACAGCACCGGGACAACATATAATTTCCATTTTCCAAACAGTTCACAGTTTATTTACCGAATAACACCCATAGGGTTCTGGGTAAACTTAATTAAGTTCCTTAAATGAAAGGAAAACACATTAACAACGAAATGCAAAAAGAACAGGTAATTTGTTGCAACAAGTTTGCGTGACAAAGTGGCCTATCTCTCATTAATTTCAGGACATGCATCATAATCTGCTTCTGTTTAAGCATTTTATCTTCATCCCCACTTGTTGATCGCTACAATCTATTTAGTCTTTGCATTTGTAAAGAAAAATATAATTGTTTCTACAAAATAGTCTGATGCTGCTCACCTTGTATGTTGTCTGTGAGTACAAATCAAGAGAACAAAGTTGCTTTATTCCACATTGTCATTTTCCTCCCAGAGCTACAAGGGCAGCCTATAAATGTTGAAGGGTCCATGTTAGCGGGGAACTTTTATGAAAGCAAAGTAACGGATGAATGCACCTGTTTACACATTTTTTTTTTCTTTTTGTTGTTCTTTTTTTTTTTTTTTACAAATAAATCCAAAAAAGGTGATGAGGCTGAACAATCATGATATAATACAATCATCATACACAAGTTCTCAAAAACAAGGAGAAAGAAAATAAGTCCAATCACAATCCGCGCATGACCAGCATGCATGGCTTCACATAACTGTTACACTGACATCCATTTTCCAAACTTCTGAGTTTGGATATTATTTTCACAAGACAAATAGGATGGATGATATGAAAATGACCCAAATTAAATTGACTTTAAACCAAAAAACTAAAATAAATGAAAATCAAAATAAAGCTGCTGTGCCCGAGGACAGTTGGATTTCATTAAACTAATTTGGGTAAAGGGAGCAAATGGACGAGGCGCATGATGAGGCTGTAAGGACGGACTTGTAGGATACTCAGCAAAGTGTTAAGTCCTTTCATGCTACATTGCGAATTAGACAGAAATTCTTTAAAAATATTTGTGGAAGCCGAATTCTTATTTGCTCATTTATACAGCCCTATTTGTAGGCTTTGTCATTTAAAAGTGACAATACATAAATCAATCAAGATCCTCACCCTGAAACTGAAATAGGCTGCTTTTGAAATACAGAAAAGTGTAAAACTCGTTTGTGTAACTGCTTTAACCAAACAGCTTCAACACAAGCAAGCACAACCGATTTTAGCTGCGTGCAGATTAAAAGTTTTTTTTTCTGTTTCTTTGTGAGGGTCGGTTATTAAAACTTTTTCAGCGCCGAGACTCACATGAAAAACTCCGGGGATGAGGGGTTGTTGTCGCTGCTGGATCCTCCGTTTTCTCTGAAGCCGGTGCTGATCAGCTTCTCGTATTTCTCCTTGTAGGCGTCCCTCTCCCTGGCCAGCCGGGAAATCTCCTGCTTGAGGTGGTCCACCTGCTGAATGAGTTGTGTCTTCTCTCCCTCCAAGACGTGCCGCTGCTGGACCCGTTTGTACCGGCAGGACTGGGCATAACCTCTGTTCTTTAGTGTCCTCCTCTTCTGTTTCAGACGGATCACCTCTTCCTTGCTGACCCCCCGGAGCTGCCGGTTCAATTCCCGCACCGACATGGTCACCAGCTGCTCGTCCGAGAACCGGTCTTCCAAGCGCAGGTGCTGGTGGTTTCCCCCCATACCGCCGCCGGATTGAGACCCGGAGGAGGGGTGGTGTGCTCCTGTGTGGTGGTGGTGATGGTGATGGTGGTGGTGGGGATTCCCGTTCTGAGCTGCGGCTGCAGCGATAACCGCGGATACCACGGCGGCCGCTGATCCCATCTCCTCCCCGGCCATGGCGCCTCCTGGCCCGGCTGCGCCGCCGAACTGCTGCCCCCTGGCATAGCCATCGAAGCTCTGGAGCTGGTGACTGCTGCTGATCAGCGCCTCTACGGCGTCCTCCGGGCTAAAGCCCAGAGCCTCGGGGTTCAACTGCTGTTGGTACCCGGTCATCCAGTAGAAATCCTCCAAGTGTGCCTTCTGTTCGCTCCCTGATCCCGGACTGGGCGCCGAGAAGCTTGGCGAGGGGGGAACCGAGCTGCAAGGCGTGCTCATCGGGGTGGAAGATAGGGATCCCCCGGCGACCAGGCGGCTGCACTGGCTGATGCTGCGATCGGGCTCCACCGGCTCCTTTTTCACTTCAAACTTCATCAGATCGAAGTCATTAACATATTCCATGGCCAGGGGACTGGTGGGCAGGTCGGAGTTGCTCATTGCCAGCTCTGATGCCATCCTCTTGCTGTTGACAGTCCTCCAAAGGGGGTGAGGAGCACCTGTCAAAGTGGGCTGCTGAGACACGCACTGAGCCAGCTTGATTACTTTATTTATTTTCTTCAAAACCGGAGAAAAAGTGGATTTTCACGCACTAATTGCGCAGCGCAGGTTTTGGTTTTGTGAGTCGATAAGTTTTTTTTTCTTCAATCTGTGTTGCACAGACGCATTGGAGCTGCGCTGTTTCCTCCCTCTCTCCCAGCGTGCGGGTGTCTGAGCGCCGCTGTCTCTGTTTCTACCATTTAACACTTCATGGCTCCTTTTAGGATTAGTGCGCCAAATTGAAGAGGTTCACGCACGTGTCCCGGGCAAATAGTTGCTTTGTGGAGGAAAAAAAAAACTCCACCCTAGGATTGATAGATTTTTTCTAAGGCATCAGTCAGCCGACGAGTTAAAAAGCATTGCTTAGTTTTATAGGCGCCCTGACGTCAGGACTGAAATATGAAATTGACTGAGACTCAGCCAATGAGGAGCCCAGCCTGCGGATGTAATTAGCATAATAGTATAGAAACCAAAGTTTTCTGAACTGTCCAAGCCCATCAGCAGATTGACACATGAGACTTAATAGTCATTCTTCCACTTTACATGAAGTATAACTAAAGCAGTAAAATAAAACAGATTCCGAGGAGTGACAGAATCAGGGTAATGCATGTGTAGCCTCATCTTTTAGAAAGTCATTACACTTTCAACATATATTACATTTTTTCCCATCATCGTAATAATTGCATAACTCAAATCATTCACATTTCATTTTAGAGTCATATTTGTCAACATTTTTTTTTCGTTTCTTTTCAGAACAGTCTATTAGTCAGGCATCTTAATCCAGCTCTGATTAGTGTTTTGATATAGCGAAACTTTGCACAGGTGCATATCATTAACTATATAGGCAGATTTATAATTAAGGAGTCCAAGTGATCTTAAAACTCGTCTCAGACAAGACAACCGTTTTAGACCCTCTTACCCAAATATCTTGGAATGGAATGCATTGAAATGCATCTGAACAATTCTCACTGAACGATGGAGAAATAGTCTATATTTTACATATAGGCTACTCGCAGACATTTACTACATATTACTACAGATATAGCGAATCGTTGTGTGTGGAGGGTGGAAGCGTTGAAAAGAGCATGGGTCTGGTTGAATGACATTGTTTGGAAACCCAACGTCGCCACCTTTCGGTATAGAATAATATTTCATGTGGCTTTTGTAAGGGTCTCTAGCATTTGATTTTCACTACAATTTCTCTGGGCAAATGTTTTCTGCTTTTAATGTAAAAACCTTATATATACAGTATATACATACAGTATATATGTACATCAGTTTGCTCTTGTAGAGCATCGTCGGCTCTCTTTTAGTGGTTCTGCTAGATATGAAGATTATTTGACAGGACAAACATTTACTTCCATGACCACAAATGACAAAAAGAACATTTGTGATTTCAAAACAAATGTAAATACAAACACAGTCATTACTATACAGAAGTAATTTTTCTTCAAGGAGAACTGTAAATACATTCACTTACTTTACTGTGCCCTGCATGGTCATTCACATTTAATACAAGTCAACATAAAATCCTTTTTTTTTTAATGGAATACCCTCCACCTGTGTCCTTCTGGAGTCTACAGTCTCAATCCCATGATGTTCACAGCATCAGTGTAACCCCCCCCTTTCTCCTGGAGCACATTCCTCAGGAGTGGTGGCACACAAGAACAAACAATAAGGAGGGCTATACACATAGGACTGGAGAGTAAATAAGAGAACTCTCCCTGGAACATGTCACACAGGGAAGCTTCAGAAAACTACAAAGCCGCCAGCACATAATTCAACTCCCTGGTGTCCCAATGCAAGTAAATATTCTCTTGGTCCCTGTGACTGTTCATGGGGACTTAACATTAAACAGGAAGGATAAATATCGTGTTTTATGCATTAGAACACACAACAGAGGCCCCTCTGATGCTTTTGAATAAATATTAAACAGATGAGGTGTCCCATCTGAAGCTACTATGTGTTGTAGTGGGTGGAGATTAAATTCAAACGTGTAGTAGGATATACAGCAGGAAAAGAACTTCAAAGTAACAGCAAGACATCTTTTTCATAAGGTGGTATTGCTTTTTATTCAGTCATTTGTATGTCTTTTAAACATTATCATGGCATTATGTTGTGACAGGAAATTATGTCATAACTGAAGGGAAACACAGGTGAGTGAGTAAAACTGACAAATATCAACTAAAACAATCAAAAGGATAATTCCCCTCACAGTATTTGTAAAATGGGTTGACACACACGTCACCAACAGACACAGAGAGCAGGTTATGTAGTGCCATATTTGAAGCGCCAGGATTTATTGGTCAGAGAGTCTCAAGGGTTAACAAGCAGAGTCCAGAGCCAATGCATCAGCTGTGTACTGAGGGCTAATATTCCTGTATGCACCCTATTCTGTCTCCCTTTGGAGTTTCATGTAGACTACTCGCTGCCACCAAGTTTATTACTGTCTATATTTTATCTGGGATGATTTTTTCTCCCCTATACTATATACGGGTTGCACTCAGGTATATATTATAAAATAAGCTTATACAGCAGGAGGAGGACCACTTATACAGCATTAGTACAAACTAAAAAGTTAAGAGCATTTGTACACCAGTGTTATATGATTACAACATATCTAAATATATTAAAATAAATGCCAGACAACAATCAGCTCTTATTTATTTCTCCAAATAAATTACATTGACATAAAAACAATGTTCTTGGTGGATTGAATAGCTTCTTTGAACTCAAAATTGAGGCTGTGTTCATCTACTGTAAGAAAGACACACTTATAACAATTACCGTAAATCCTTGTAAAAGTTATTTGTGTTCGTTTTTGAACCCAGAGCCGTGCAGTCAAGTGACTTGTGAATGAACACCCAACCCTTTGAGACCAGGTGACTCTTTTGTAAGGCTGCCAATGCCCCGGCCTTACGTGTACAAGCCAGCTCTGTGTGAATAGTCCGGCCTCTGCATGTGGAGCCCAGCTACAGTATGTGTTAATGAGACACTGTCTGACCTTTCAGAGTTCACCCCAGGAGATCCCTGATGCATCTTGGGTAAAGGATAACCAGTGCTCCCGGAGTTCCCTGTGATTTACTGGTACAGTGACTTTACTAATTGTTACATATATTAAAAAGATCCCCATTACAGCGTGACTTATGTGCCACGTTGCAATAGACTTCACTTTTATTTTCAGCATGCTAACCTTTTGTCTGCCTCTGGGGTTCCCTGAAGTTGTGCACTTACGAAGGATGTGCACAACTTGTTGTTTGCTTTGTTTCCCAGCTTTGTAGTAGACATGTTTGCATACAGATGAAGAAGCAGGAGGTACTTGGGAGGACTGCAAAATAAATAACATGCAGAAATGTATGAATTTATTTCAGACAAATATGTCAGCTTACACACCACGATATTATCTTAATGCTGTATAAAATAATCGGAGGAGATGGCATTAACAAAAAAACTAATTAAAGCTTACTTTATGCATCTGCAAGATAGGCATTTTATAACCCCACTCACACTATTGAAAATCTTGTGCCAAAAATAGCTAGACATTAGCATATTTAACAGACATAAACTTAAATAAAATGTCAGAAACTAAAGTAAAGGATTTCTGCATGACCAAGATTATGCCTTATAATCGCTCATTACATTCCCAATGGGAGGAAGGCTTCATATTCATTCTCAATCCCTGTTTAATGCCATATATTAAACTCTGGTGGCACCCCAAATGGGGGACAACCAGACGAGTGGGCTCACTGGGCTCATCTGAGACACATTTAATTAGCAGGACAGAAAATGAAATGTTTTGTGGGGTCTTAACTAACTGTTGTATCTTTTGTAATAGAATGAGTAGCTGTGAGAAGCTATTACAAGGACGAACATGAAGTACGGTACCACACTTTCCTCTGCCAGTGTTTTATAGGGGGAATAAAAGAATGCATATTAAGATAATAAGCTTCCACATCACGGAAACAAAGTGCTATATTTGCAAAGTAGTTTGAGAGAACTGGCTTAGTCTCTCTTTCTCTCTCTCTTTCTCTCTCTCTCTCTCTCTCCCTCTCTCTCTTTCTCTCTCTCTCCCCCTCTCTCTCCATCTCTCTCTCTCTCTCCCCCCCTCTCCTCTCTCTCTCTCCCCCACTCCCTCCCTCTCTCTCTCTCTCTCTCTCTCTCGCTCTCACAATTTTTAATTCAAATGGATGTATATATATATAAATATATATATATATATATATATATATATATATAAAACAATATATATAATAACAATATTGCTAACGCATCAAGGATAATATTGTGAGAAGAAATACATACATACAATTCATTGAGTAAACTAAAATATATGCATTCAACATAAAAAAAACAGGAAAACAGTACAGTATGTTAGTAAATCAAAATACAGTAAAATCTCTAGTGTCAAATGTAAGAAAGAAAACAAAGACAGAAGCAAACAAACAAAAAAACATGAAAAAACAGAAGGTAGAGTAACTACAGATATTACGTGATGTTGTGCTGGTTGTCTCTCAGGCTGTGACATGCACTCACATATCTCGCTGCTTCTACATTTTCTCCAAGTAGATGTTGCATTTTTGTCTGGTCACAGTGTATCGAAATCTGGGAGTGTAAATTTAATTTTGGTAAAGAACTGACTTCTGATGTAAGTATGTGTGCTACATTGAAGCAAGAAATGTTGCTCTGTCTTCACCTGTCTCTGTGGACAGAGCTGACACAGCTTGTCTTCTCGAGGCAGCCAGGTCTGTCTGGGTTTCCACAGCCAGACTGTGTCCACTCAGTCTTTACCTGCTCAGAGTCTTTCTAAGTCTCTCTCTCTCTCTCTCTCTCTTTCTCTCTCCCTCTCTCCATTATCTCGCTGTACTGTTCTCCAATCCTGTATTAATCAGACTTTTACAACCTCTTCGATTCATTTACTTGCTCTGGATGCAGGTAGCGGCTCTCAGTCTCTGTTTATGTGTGGACTTGAAAACGTCTGCATGGTTAATGGAGGAGAAACAGGCCCTCAACAAGTGATTAACTTGCACGCATGCACGCACTCACTCAGGCACACACGCACATGCACACGCACACACACACACACACACACACACACACACACACACACACACACACACACACACACACACACAGATAGCGGAACAGTATTCTCACAGAAAGACAGGAAATGGGTTTACATGTTTAGTTAAAGGAATGTGGTTCCTCTGTTGGTTTTGCCCCATTCTAGCTCTGCTTTTTAAACTCTCCAGTAGCAGTAAAGTCCAAGTCCAGTCAATCACAACCTCAAAGCCTCAAAATGGTAATATTATGCAGAGTAAGACACCAGAGCAATGTAAGATTGTGATTTAAATTATTGGAGGCTCTTGATTAGAAAACCAGGCTGTGATTCTCTCTCTCTCTTTTTCTCTGGCTCTCTGCCTGCCAGAAGGAAGCTTCAACCCGGTAATTGGCCACAATGAGCAGACTTGCATGTGTCAAACTCTCCTCTTCACATCTGGTTATTGTCTCTCACAGCAGGTGGACATCACAGGCATCGTCTGAGCAGTATCATCTGCTCTCTGTCTCTGTGTAACATGGGATGCACTGCTATTATACTTTAAAAACCAGCACATTTCCACATGTAGTTTGACATCTCTAGCGTGTACGGGTAATATGATGAAGACATGTGGGTCATTCACATGTCAGTGCAGTCTGCGAGTTAACAATGTTCCAGGGCTTTATGAATACCCAAATATGTAAAAATTGACAGTACTGCAAGAGGAAGTATTGCACTGTGGATTCAAAGGTCCAGGTTTATGAATATCATCATGTTTACACACAAGCACACTAAAATGAAGTGTGAATTGTATGAAACCTGAGCTCATCTTCTCTCATTAGACACACTGCTACATTATTGGCTTCATTAGCTATCCCCACCGTGCCTCACGCAGCATGTGGAGGAGCAGGTAGAAAAAGTCAACACTTGCAAAATAACAAACAAATATAGCTATTTGCTTTTCCCAAAAGCAAATAGTTTCTGGATCATTTCAGCTTTTCATGGCTAATAATAAATAATGAATAAATAATTATTTTATATTTTTAGGTGTATGCAGGAGGACAGTGTTTCCATGTGTGATGTCAGTGTGCACATGACTATGTTGATTCATGTCGCAGTCAGAGGTTATGAGTTGTTTTTGATGGTGCGGGAATATGTACTGTATATGTGTGCTATATGCTCTCTGCAACTGTACACTGTTATTAATGTCCACAGTGTCCACTCTGGGCTGTTATTAATGCAAATTTAATTCTCTAATTCATCATAAAACGTTACCTTAATGTAACAGCAACCTAATTAAGGAGTACGGTTACATTTAGTCCACATAAGTTGGGCCAAAGATAATTAATTTAGCAATTGATTTGTCATTTGAAAGAAAATTAATCAACAACCATTTTTATTGGTTAATCATTAACGTTATATATCAAGTCAAATTGCCAAAAATATTTTTCGGTTTTGTACAGTTTTTGTATCTTTTAAAATTGAATATCTGTGGGTTATTTTTTGTTTGTGCTTGGGGTCTGGGAACATTTTTCATTATTTTTCCACCATTTTACAGAATAATTGACAACTTGATTTTTGTAATTGAAAAAAGTTCAGAGTAATCGATGATATAAAAAGGTTCAAAATTTTAAAAATGTGAAATCCGAATTTGAAATGTGAAGTAGTTTAACAACATGAAAAGCACAACTAAAATTGACACACACACACACACACACACACACACACACACACACACACACACACACACACACACACACTCATACAATGTGTCTTTGTGTGGTTTTCCAGAGGGCTGTGGGGGCCAATGGCTCTGTAGAGATCAGCCCTACCAGACAATAGTGAGGTGGTGCCATATTACAGATTCAATAGTCCACATGACCCACGTTGCTTCTCCCAGACCTCCTCTGAAGTCTTCCCACACTTGCTTTCTTCCCTTTGGGGACACTAAAAGATTCAACCAAAATAAAAAATAGAAAGTAAACACTTCATGCAGTGTGATTTAAGATTATTGCAGATGAATGTAAATATTAATTTTAACCTCCCCGTGATGATCCCCTCATCTGTTCTTCAGAAATGAAAGAATCATTTGCCTATAGCTCACAGTAAGCAGAGAAGTGTGTGAGGGAGCAAGCAAACTAAAGTCACATCTCTCTGCGTTATTCTGCACTCTGTCAGAGAGGGAGATGCAGAGACAATACAGCCCACAGGACACCATGGCCTCATACAATAATCCTTTATATCGCCACTAGATTAATGCCAGGAGACAAATGCACTTACACTGGGATATTCACTTCTCTGGGGGAGAATGGGGGAGGAGAATGAAGGGAAAAGGTTGATCGTTGCTGGCCTGAGGATGTGTGAAATGGGAGGATGAACAGGCTTCATGTAATAGGTGGACTTTTGATTATGGCAATATTGAGTGTCGAAATGAAATGTTTATCAGATGTGGTTTTTAAGGGCGAGGTGGGAGGAGCGAGGGAGTAGGGTGAGGGCTGGGATAAGCGTTAATCTGGCTGCTAAATTGAGGGTTTGACATGTTGTGTCTGTCTGGAGAACCCAGTGGGACACGTCTCCTCTTCATCTCCTCTCTGCACACTTTGACTAAGCTCACAAATGGTCACAATTACTGTAACACCTCATGAGTGGAAAATGGGGTGCATTTGGAGATTGAAACATACATTTCCGATGCTAACTAAAGAGTCCTGAGAACGACACATCGTTTTTTGGGGAAAAGGAGGCTATGACAGCCAGAGGGAGTGAGATAAAGAAGAGAGGAAAGTATCTTTAAGCTTTTCCTAAAAACGCACAAACAGACTTAGTAAGAGTTAGTCATGGTTCTTTGCGCACTCACAGTAGATTTGGATGCTTACACAGGAGCAGAGACACCCTTCCTGTTGCTTATCCGCTTCCTGAGCCTCAATTTGTATTGAAATCCCTCACAGGCAATTATCCATATGCGAATGGTGTACTTACTCTGAGCTTATATAAGTTTCTTTCGCGGTAAGCCGCACCATTTTCATTTTAAAAGTCTGATTACAATTTTAGAGTTTATTGCTATGAGAAAATGGCAAAAATGGGTGCTCATAGTTAACACCGAGCAGAAAATCCTGCAGGACCTCTTGGTCTTTTCCTCCTGGCTGTAATTTGAAAGATTGAATACTCTTTCCCTGGCTTGATGTTGAAAATCCCTTTGCAGGAAGAGAGATGTGGGCAGCAGTTGGCATCTTTGTGGTCAGGAAGACATTTTGTTGAGTAAAGTGTTGGCAAGCAGGAAGAACCCCCCACCACCACTCAACCCCGCCTCCTTACCCACGTCTCAGGCTGTCAGGAGTGTCATATATCTGGGGGATATCTGAGGGCGAGGGAGATCGCAGCCCAATTACAGGCTGATAACTAATCAATAGGCCACTTATTTCTACAGCAGGAAGTAAAGGAATGGGCCCCTGGGACACGTAGTTCAGATTACTTTACCCTAAACATGGGACAGCCACTAATGATGAGACAGAAAAAAAAGTAGAGAGGCAGAAAGAGTGGAGGAAATCAAAGAAAAAAAAAACTGGGCAAGAAGAAGCTACAGTATGAAAGATGAAAGACAAACACAGAATGAGGAAAGAAAGAGACAGAGAAAATTGAGCACTTAGAAACAAATTCTATATTCAAAGGGCATTGTTTCAAAAATGAATAATTACGTCAGATATTTTAGAAATATTTTAAATAACACAAAACAACTAAATGGTTGTAGGTAATACATCTGATTTAATTACTGCTTTAGTAAAAAAATTTTTTCAGGGCTCTGGGTCATGTGACAAGTGACAAGTAGCTCTCACCTGAGACCATTGTCGACACATATGCAGGACGCAAAAAACGAAAGTTACTGTAGTCTGGACATCTTGCCATGCATTGTTGCAATAAAGGTTGCCTAAATGCCCTGTATATAAATTTGCTGTCAGCTTACTAATGATGACGCGTGTTGTGTAGATTTGGACTTTATACATTTTACTCCACTTTGTTTAAATGGCAAAGTGGAGAGGCCTGGTTCACCTGTTTGGAGCTGGCTGGAATGGGACTGTGCTGGATGCACCAGGACCCTTTTTTGTGGATCCACTGATCGCTGTGGATTACTTTTTTTCGTGACAATGGATTACGGCAAAATAAGAATCTTTTTTCTTAACGTGGTTCAACGTGGCTTAACGTTTCATGGTGTGATTGCACTTCGTTTCTGCGTTTGGAGAACAGACTGTAGGACCGAACACTGATTGCTCACTCTTACATTTTAGTTGAATTTAAGTGTTGGGGCATTCCACCACCGTCTGTCTATTGCGTTAGACAGACGTGCCGTGATTGGATTTGGATTTGTTTTGTCCATATGTGCTCATGCTGTGTTCCCCAAGTGGTAGGACAGGTCTCAACTGCTACAACAATTTCTTTTTTTTTGCCCACCTGGCTCGAATGTCAAACTCCTCCTATGCATTTCATCATGCATTCAAATTATTGTGCGTAGTTTCTGTCTCCCCCATGAGGATTTTGAAGTAGTCTTCAGTAGTGATGCGCACCAGCCCCACCGCTCTTCCAAACCAAGGAGGACATGGAGGATTAAAAAAACATAATAGACTCTTCATAAGAGGTAATTATCTTCACCAGCTCAAGTCTTCGGATGACAACAATTTCTGAACATAGCCATACTGAGAAATACAGAGAGTTTTGTGGAGCTGGTAATGGACGTTCATTAATATAAAAATGTTGCACACTAAAGCTTTAACATCTGTCAATGTCCTGTTCAAACTTTTTATGTTGGTAAACTTTTAATGGTTTTCTACTACTTCCAACATATTCTGTCAGCCTCTACAGAGACTTCACAGTAGTTAGCAGCCATGCTATCTGCAGACTTGGTCCTGGTATCTGCCTCCAAAGGAGCCCCTTGATGCTTGATGGGTCCTCTTTCCATGGAACACGGAAACTATTTGTTCTCATTTCTTTTGACAGGCCATTCGTTTTGTTGCTCCTCTGACACTGTCTCCCTCATGAAGAAATATGGCAGCAGTGTCTGCCCCTTTCCACCACACCTTGTGCCCTTAGCTGACAACCTACCCCGACCCCGGTCAGGCCCCCCCTACATCCTCGGGCTCATCACCCAAGGCCCTTATCACGCCCACCAATCTGCCACTAATATCCAGTAAATGATCAACAGTGTCTGGTTCAGAACCTGCCATTTCAGCACAATCAACCCCAGGCAGGAGGGTTGAATTGTGATTATGTAAGTGTTTATATGTTATAAGGTTTATGTATTATCTGTCAGCACAGAAGTAAATTGTCTTTTTTTCCATCAGGCTATAGAGGAAAAATGGAAACTATAGGCATGGCTCGTCTTTAGCTCCTGGCTTTCTTTTTCAGTAGCTGTTGAATGGTGTTTTTGGCTGTGAGTCAGAAGGCATCAGTGAAAGACGAAATCCTAAACCATCACCATTAACACTGATCAGGTTTCTCCCCAATCTGCTTATTTATCCGCCTTTCTCCCAAGATCACTACAAAGCTACTTTACAGCCTTTTAAACCCAACATGTTTCTCCCAGACAATACAGATGAACCACAAAACATTCCTCAATGACTTAAGTGATTAAACGCAAGCAGTAGTTTTGGAAGAAATGAGACAGGAGAGAGCAACAGAGACAGAGAGTGAGAGTCTCTCCTCCACCCAACTTCATCTCACAATCAATTACATTTGGCATTGGCACATTGGCCAAATCCAAAGTTTTCCACTCAGAAGAACAATGCCACGCTCCCTCCAAATCGATTGGTAATACGTCTCATCCCATTGATGCCATCTCTAATCCATTCTGGGCTCTTTTGCAAGATGGAGATGGAATGGCAGAGGGAGAGGTATGGCACAACGTGTGGAGAGAGAGAGAGAGAGAGAGAGAGAGAGAGAGAGAGAAAAGCGTAAATACTGGCTGAGCGGCCATGTATTCTGAGGAATTTGTGTTGTGTCTTTTTTCTCTCTTCCTCTCTCCCTCTACTGCGATGGGGCTGTGTCGTTAAGCTCTTTAGTCCGCGTGGCTAATGAAATAGGGTTGGCAGGATTACACAGGGCTAAAGCACTGTGCCTGGTGAGCCTTGGAGAAACCGCTGTAGCTCCGCCAAGTGAAAGGGAGGGAAGGAGGGGGGGGGGCTGTAGAGTGGAAGAGGGCAGGGAAAGTGTTTTGGGAGAAGAGGGATGGTAGGTTAATTGAAGAAAGAAAAACACCTAGCAATACAAGACCATTATCACAACTGTCAGGTCCATTCTGAATAGTTTTTTAGACATTAGTCGCAATGATCTAGAGGTAGTTGGCCTCTGAGTCTGTTGAACCCTATGCTCCCTAGAGGCTCTTCATTTTTAGGTTGTCCAATTGCTGGTGAAGAGAGAAAATAGAGTGAAGTAGAAGACAGCTCACACTTGGCTTCTAATAGCCGTAAAAGCAGCAGAAGGTTTTAAACTAGTCGTAAAATCAGTGGCAGGAACAGGAGGATATTAATTAGATTAGCGCATTCATGGTCCTGTGATCAGCTCTTCTGCTTCCACGATCATTTCTGAGAGATGGAATTAGATCAATTCATCACTTTATAGGCTGCATATCGTGAATAATACGAACACATTGACTTAGTGATACTGTCAAAAACATTCTAATATATGTAAAGGCTTGTTTTAAATCTGTCAGTGAAACTTCCTGAAAGCCTTAACACACTTTCACAACTTTTGTTTATATTATGCAATCATGGAAATAAACCTTCCAAATGCAGTTTACAATACACTGATTTTACACAAGAAGTTCAGTTTCCTCGTTGAGCACTACACAGCTTGTGAAAACAGTTTCTAAAGTTTGACAATGTCAACACAGCAACCCTGTCTACTTGCAACAGTAAATACACTAAACTAAATACCTAATGCCAGATTACATTTATCGTCATTAACATGTCTAGTGAGTTACAAAATGTTTCCCTGAATGTATTTGCAAATCATAAACTAAAAAGCAGGACATCTTGGCTAATGCTGCATCTTGGTTTTGACCATTCTCTTTTCTCATTGTGATTCCGCCAGCTTGAATTGTGGTACCCCTTAAAAGCATCATTCAGTTTAACCCTCTGTTTATCACATGGGGTCATATCTCTGCCCTTTGCCTCTATCTTCTTCTTCTCCCTCCTCATCTCCCCTCCTCTTGTCATATTGCAGGAATAAATCTGTTACCAAACATAATGGAACCCTCTCCAGGGGGGAGGGGCCTCAGTTTAGTATGCTATCTCTGATTGGCTACCTTGCTTGTTGCCGTATATGATGATAAATCTGGCCCAGGTGTCACCTCCTCGGCAGCAGGTGAGGATTGATGGGATACAGGAGGACTATCCATCATCCTGGGCAGGTGGCACGCTATCGGAATTTGGGAAATCTGTTCCCAATCAGGGTCCCGCAGTGCTAGGCGGGGTTCGCAACGCTGTTTGGGAGGCGTTACTGGAAATCAATGGCAAGCACTCAAGGTCAATGTACTGTTAGAAAACTCCTTAAGCTCTGACGGATAGATCCTTCTACTCTTTCTCTACCCCTTTCGCTCTCTCTCACTTCCTCCACGGGTGAATGTGAGGAGACACTGACATCTTCTATCCTCCACCACCCTGGCCCCCCCTGTTAAAGGAAAGGTGGTTTTTAGGTGGATGTCATAGTGGCTGTCTGTAGTAATTTGCGATGTAGCCCTTCTCTAGGTGGAGCCAGCAAGTGCCAATCTGGGGCCGAGGCTGGGACTGGGGTTGGGGCCATGGAGTATCGGAGATCTAATAAAAGCCCAGGGCGCCTGCCTGGCTCCTTATTCTTATAGATTACCTGTAAGTCACCTTGTCCCTGCTACTGTAAGGGTGGGTTGGGAGTTAAGCTGCATAAAGGCAGACATTCACCCTCACCTCTTTGGCTGGCTGAAAGTCAACTCAAACTGCAGATCGGAGGAGGGAGAAACTTTGTTACAAGTCTGCTGCAAGTCAACGATTCAGCATGCAGTCAAACTGTGGTTTCAGGTGCAGGCCAAAAAGCCCTTCCCTTTGTCATAAAAAAACTGATTGGCACACAATTATAGAGTTAACCAGTTTGTCAAATGAATACTGTACATTACTTCGCTTTTTACTTCAGCTTTTTTAGGCAGCCAGGACATTTTTGTTTAACAAAACAGAAGAAAATATAGAAATGCAGGATGTATATGTAGTAAAAATATCTTTAATTTTGATTTTAGGTATAATTAAAACCCTCAAAAACATCAAAGTTGACTTTGCTTTGAAGCAACAATAATCAATATGTTTATGTTAACAATGGATGACTGGATGAAACTTATTTGTGTAAAATAATTCTTTGGGAGACGGGCCAGTCCACATTATTAAAATCCATATCAAGTGCATACGTGTCTAAGTGACACACCCAGAGTGAATTATCACCTGACGCTGCTGTTCCCCTCAGCTCTAACGCTAATGAGTTTTTTGGTGTCTTTTAGCTCATTGTTTTGGATTTTACCCCATGCAACTTTACTGTTTTGAATAAATCTCAACACTCTAATCAATATCATTTTTAGCTGCAGCAGGAAGCTGTCTACAGTGAAACATATCTAAAAACCAATATTTAGACAATATTTGTTTTTTAGGGTTCAAACCGCGATGCAGTAGAACCCTTCTATGTTTGTCTGTTTTAGTTATTATTATTTGTTGTCTGCTGCGCCGGCTCAAATTCCTGTGAGCTGGAATGAGCTAGAAACATGAACCTTAGGAAAATAACTGGACATGGTGTGCATGTGCTTCTATAGAAATATGAACCCAATCGGCCTCATGGTGGCGCTGTAATTAAGGCTTAGAAAGGCAAACTTTGAAAGGCCATGCCCCCCACGCTATAAGTCCGATTGACTTGAAATGTCTCACACAGGTGCAACTTGATGTGCTCTACAAAAAAGCCTCAAGGATCATTAAGGTCCATCTAGAAAAACCTTCGGCCAATTTGAATTTTTGGAAAAACACATTTTTGAGATCTTCTCTTACACCGTAGCTCCGACTGGCACCAAATTGTCAGTGAATCATCAATGGATCAAGCTTATTGTTGTATAAAGCATGTCCTTATTTCAATTACTTTTCAAGTTATTGACCAATGAACTTCGAAAGGGACGTGGCTCTGGACAACAACTGTAAGACCAAATCAGGCTATAAATGACTACATGTTTGTCCAATCAACACAAAACTTCCAGGAAATGTCTACATAATTACCTCACACATACACTGCAAGTCTCATTCAAATTGACCACTAAGGGGTGCTTTAAATGCGCAATAACTGGACGTGGAATGACGCAACTCAAGATTTAAGCTTGAAATCGCAGCTTGCGGCGTTATTAGCAATTGTTTATTGCTTTTCTCAAATTGCCGTGAGCTGGTCTGAGCTACGTATCACACTGAATTGAAAATAAATGTTTTTGACAAATCAGTTGTAAGCATTTTAAACAAAGTGCACAGTGTGTCAATCGTTACAATGCTTACAGGATATGTTTTATAACGATTTTTGGACCACATGTGTGAAATGACTTAGGGTTGAAACCGCGAATCGCCGCTTCTGGCTATATTTTTTTAATTATTTTTTGGGGGCTTTTTCCACTTTATTTCAGAGTGACAGTGGATTGACAGGAAAGGTGGGTGAAAGATGAGGGATGACACGCAGCAAAGGGCCGCAGGTCGGATTTGAACCCCGGCCGCTGAAAAGCCTCAGCCTACATGGGGCGCACACTCTTACTGGGTAAGGTAGTGGTTTCCCCAGACTGACAATGTTAACAACTGGCTACTCTTTCAGGAGTTGGTAGAGACCAAAAACAGAGCTGAAAGGGGCTAAATATTGGACTCACTGTCGCTAGGTGGTCAAAAACACGACTCCAACTGAATGCTAATACTGCTTTGTGCCTGCTGGATGTGTAAATAGGCCACCGTTAGTTAGCGAATAATAATTAGCTAATCACCATATTAACTTAAAATGTGATAATTTTCAATTTGTTTGTTTTTGCCGCTCAAATAAAACAGTTATTGAAGGTTTAAGTTCAGTTAATACATTTCACAAGTTATTTGAGAAATAATACTTTTGGTGCTTGAGAACACATGTGTTACTGATAGTGTATATAATAAAAACATTCATATCAAAACTTCCCCAGATTATTATTCTTTATTCCAAGATGCTAAAAATATGTTGTGACAATCAAGATTTTAATTTCATGAACTGTTATTTACTATCATGAGCAACCACAACTGTTCTGTGAATACCAAATGCATCCTGTGACTATGTACATTTATAACAGTATTTTATAATGCTGTTTATATTGTTATAAATGCTTTTAGCTACATCTGTATATCTATATCTCTCTATGTATATATCTATATATATATTTATATATATATATATAGATTTATAAATATATAGAGAGAGATATATGTAACCTATGTTTATTATATGTGGTCTCTGTCAAATAAACTTGTACAAAAAAAGAAAGAAAATGTTTTAAATAAGAAAGTATTGAGCAGAAAGATTTACAGATTTACAGAAGTGCACGACCACCCACTCCTCCACACACACAGTAGCTATCTGTCTCCGTACGTTGACCTCATTACCTGTCTGGAGGTTGGCTGAAGGAAAGGCCACAGACCTAACCAACTCGGTTTCTGTTCCTGTACGCTCTAAGCTCATATCTTCTTCTCTCACCTTTTACCTTTCATGCTCACTGTTCTTTTAACAGAGAAATGTAAAATACTGTATTTTATATGTCTGTCTCGTATGTCTAAGTCCATCTTACTGTTACCTCTACTAGTCTTCAAATTTGCCACCCTGCCCCTTTATCCCAAGGTGACCCTGCCTCCCAATCCCCACTATCGGTCAGACTCGGGCCCCTATTAATCCTACTTCATTTGTCTTGCCTCTTCCCTCCACTTTCGGAGGAATTTATGACAGTACCTTAAATGCTAATGGAGTCTAATCTGTGGAGAGCTTCGCTCTTTTCTAAAGACTCCTATCACTCTTTGTGCCACATGCATACAATGAGTCCACACACACATGGACAGAGCCAGACTGGTATTAAGAGAAAGTTCCCTCAGTGAATAGACAGCACATGTCTATTCAAATGTATTTCCACCCAAGAAATCATGTCCTCTTTGTGAAATAGTGAAAATAATATATTTTTTTGTCGAAATGACTTAGTCTAGTTTCAAAAGATGAATCCTCTATCAAAGTTCAATGATTCAGGGTAAGAGTCACTGCAGTGAACTGGAGAGATTAATTTTAACATGGGGTACTTTGCAGCGACTGTGAGTGTGCGGCTGTCCCGCTGTCTGTCTGGCTCCCTCCGTCTGTCTGTCACTGTGACAATTAACATAGCAACTCCTGGAGAATGTTTAGCCTCACTCGAGGATAAAACCTGTCAAAAATAAGTGCCACCTTTCGAAAATGTGTGTTTAGAAGGGAAAGGATAAAACTGGACAATTTTCTGCCTCACTAGTTTATTCAATCCAGGGGTAAAATAATGCACATTTTAAATGGATGTAATTACTATTTATCACTGGCAGTTACTCCAAGTCACTTTGTGCTGGGAAAGACTGAAGGGACCAGTGATTTCTCTTCAACACTGGAAGCTATATACCAAATACACAATGGTCCTATAAGGGGAACAATTGTGACACTTCACTTAACACACAGATCCTCTCCATTTGACCAGAGGGAGAGACACAGTGAACAATGATATTTGTGAACAACTGTTAGAATGATGCACTGGAAATGGATCTACCACATATATATGTACATGCACATACAGTATGCACACATACAATATGCACATGTGCAACATCATAGACCACAACTGTGATCTTGATATAATGAGGTGTTAATTAGTGAAGCATTAGTCTCTTCTACATATCTATATAATGTCCTAATCTGTTCTAATCCAAATAGCTTCATAATGAAGTACTGTCTGACCCCACTTCTGTCAGGTGATATGTCAGATATGTCAGGTAATGGAGAGAGTGCTTTACACACACACACACACACACACACACACACACACACACACACACACTACAGACTAGTTTTCACCTTGATTTGCCACTTAAAACATGTATTAACGTAATTAATGTATTTTATAATAAATACTGCTATGAAATGTGCACTGAATGTCACGTGCTGAACAATATTGTTTATTTAGACATTTAGGATGGATTCCACTGATGAATCGGCCTAAATAATCAACTTGGTATAATTACATCCATAATATCAATGGAGAAACATCTTATTGGAATGCACTGAGGCGTGTGTGTGGGATTGTGTGTGTGCAGGTGTACGTGTGTGTGTGTGTGTGTGAGTGCATGCACATGCACATGTTAATTTTGTGCTGGTCACTGGAGTAAGCTACGCTAGAGAAGGCAAAGCTGTGATTGCGTTGAGCGCTGTGCTGCGACCGACAGACTTAATACCAGCCCCACTGGGCTGAGATCAGCTATTAAGATAAACCAGGTCAACTTAGTTTAATTCCTGGGCAGAATCACGCTCAGACCTTTTGCATTATTATTCATGGAAATTTTATTAAAAGACTAATTTTGGCAAAGATTTAGGTTCTCTTGTTATTTCTGAAGGCAGAACATTGTCATTTGCATGAATGCATTATGTATGACAAGCACAGTGACATAAAGCAGTTTAGGAAAAGACACCTTTTATTTCAAGCCCTTTTTTTATTTATATGAGAGAGGAAGGAGTGGGTGTATGATCCAGTATCATGTGCAGGCCATATCTATTACACACCTTGTCAGTTGTGCTCTCTTTGTGGTTTTGACCTCTTTGAAAAGGCCTGTGTGTGGTACAATTGTTGGTTTATTTATCTGAATATAAATTGAAGCAGATCATTGACTGATCCAGCAGTTCAGTGAAGCAACCAGAATAATGATGGCTGGTGAGACTTCAGTGAGGCTTCAATAATCAGACCGTAATAAAGCTGGTTATCCTACAGTTAAAATACAGCCTGACAGTGAGCTATTGTTTCCTGGAACTGTGGCTACCCATAAGGCAGTTCTATTCTCATAATCACCTCACATAATGGATGATATGGGTCAACGTGGAGGTGGGGTATTTTTCATGCTCACTTTTAGCCAGCCAGCCTATTCTTTTATAGAACCTCTTCATGAGCAAGTTGGAAGATCACTGAACCTCACACTGCATTTCTTCCTGTTTTAACCTTGGTTTGACTTGTTTACCTCAAAACGTCAGGGGGAGGTCACGCTCCAGGCTCTTTGGAGGAAAAGAAACACTGAAAACAGTGTGTAGTGATGAAGGTAACAAGTTTTACAAGAATGTATTCTCTCTGCTCTATAGTATGGTGCACTAAATTGATTCTGCAAATTGAATTTAAAGGAGAAATAACAGAAATGCCTTTTAAAGTACCCAGAACACATGAACATCCCAATTTTGAGAGATCTACTTCTGCTGAGTATGATTAAAAATGTGGTGACACACCCGAGGCAAAAACCTTCTTATATTTTCAAATATGTTTCCATATTAAACCATGCATTTAAAAATGTGTATTGAGTGTAAACCACAATAAACCATATGGCGTTTTTATTTGTTTTCTAGTGCAGGTTTACAGCAACAAATAAAAGTAAATGTATAGGAGTTTTATGACAAGGGAAATTACACAAGACTTTTCACTGCACCCCGATGACTGAGGACAGTAAATGTGGCAATCAACAGCTGAGAAATGCCGCCTCACAACATGGCCTTTGCACACCACATCTATTCATTTGTGTTACAAAACATCTGCATATTGTTGGTCACTGTACAAGTTGGTCATTTAATTGTCATTGTCAAATACATGCATTAATCAGATTCTGTGTCTTCTGCTGCTCACATGTATGTCTACACACAGAACAACTGTAGCCTCATGCACTGTTGCCTCCTGCTCCCTAAATCCACACTGTAACACTGTCAGGAGCTTTACTGAACGTGTTTACAGTGCTGCACGGCCAGTGGTCATGAAGTAGCCTCTTTTCCCCCCAGCTCCATCTCAACCGCCTTAAACTTTAATAGTGGACAGTTAAATATTAATAACTGATATCAGTGGGGGCTGCTTTACTGTTTTGGCAGCAGTACAACATTAGCCCGCCTGAGCACCATAACTGCCTGCTGCGCTGGTCCTGCTCCAAAGAACCCACACACACACACACACACACACACACACACACACACACACACACACACACACACACACACACACACACACACACACACACACACACACACACACACAGACCTACGGAAGCATAGTATACCCATAGTTATTACTGCTACTAGCACAACTGCTTAGAACTAATAATAACATTGAATATTACTGGCAGAAAATGCTACAAACACACACAAAAGTATGCAAGGTAAATAAAACAAGCTATGACAGTGAAAACTAGGGCAGTATGGACATGCACACACTGCAGTGCACTTTACATTAGAGGGAGTTTTATGGTTCTTTGTAGGAAGTTTCCAGAGCCTGAAATAAAATATAAATAGAGTCTGAGTTTTGTTCTGGGGGAATTCCTTTTCTGCCAATGTAACACAAACAAGCACATTACAGTAATATGATTCACTATATGGCAATAGGGATTTAAATTAAACAGTCCTCTCTTTGAAGGCCACATTATGCCCAATATGTACTTCAGGTTGCATGATGTTTGGCCTCATCCCTACAAAGTCCACGGTCTTTTATGTTTGTGTTTTTACATGCAAGTCTCTAAAAAAAGCTTTTAGGCACTCTGTCAAGTCCCATCTTCACCTCTAACATTCAGGTGCGCTGGTATGTCAACACAGATGTCTCAGTGTGTCTCTGTACATCTTTACCTAAACATGCAGGGTCTCAACAGGTCAGCAGCCATCACATACACTGTCTCATAGTGCCTGGAGGGTCTCAGGTTTGAGTACAGCCCAACAAGCTCTGCAAAAACACAACCTTTTCTGCCTCAAGGCTGCACTAAAACAGGCCACTCTTCAATCACAATTACCTTAATTAAGAGAGAAATTAAAGCTCAGCAGGAGACAGTCAACAAAGGTTTAAATCAAAATTTCAGCTATATGCCCAAACTTGTGGTGCATGACTCCATCAGCAAAAACAAACTATTTAACAAGACCTTGAGGTGAGTCCTGCCTCTGTGGGTGCATTCCCTCATGAAGCTTTAAATGTGGTCAACTTTTGTGAGGCCGTAACACAGAAACTAAATCATCAAGAAACATTTGAGATTTCAAAGGAGCTTGAGATCAAATTGTTTTGGAGTAATATTTCGTAAATTTCAAAGTAAAAGTAAAGAAAAACATGAATAAATGTTTCTTAGTTAAACACATATTCCCAACGAGCATTTGCCTATTTATGTTTTATCTAAGGAAACGTCTCATCGGCTCAGAAGAGCGGGTGTCAGCAGTTTTGGCCCGCTCTCTCTGTTCTTGTTTCTCTGTTTCTCTTCGTCTCTCTCAACCTCTCGCCTTATGTTGTGCTTTGCATTTCCCAGATGAGTCAGATGGGTTAAGGAGCGAAGTGAGCATATACACGTTAATCCTTTATTTGCTTGATGAACATATTTGTTTACTCCAGGGTAGTCACTCTTAGAGCTAATTACATCCTCGTATCGCAACCTCTAATTACAGGTTTTGTCGTACAATCAAGGTCTTGAAAGTCAAGTGCGCTGAAACCCCTTTCCTTCTTTAATTTCCTGTTAATCAGACACTACTGTATTTTTTCATTTAAATATCTTAGAGACACTTGGAGAACATTTGTTTTATGAAACTCACAAAATGCCCTCTTTCCCACCGCCCCATGCCCTGTGAATGTCTCATATAACTGTTCATTCTGGGAAACTTTGTTGACTAGCAGCTGCTGTGATGAAGCTCAGGCTTGCGGCTTGTAAGCCCGTGCTCATCCAGAGGTCATTGTGGAGGAGAGCTCAATGGGCCGGCACCGGCCCGTACTGCGCTGCCAAGACGAGAGCAGGAGCGCTGCTAATCTGAGAATTGGGGGGGATTAGGCTGCACTGTTATTGTCTGTTTGATGAGGGATTAAATTTGGTTAATCCAGACCTTCATATGGGATTCCTCATTTAAGATAGCAGCGCAGTTCCATCACACAGCTTAACCAAGCCTCTCTCACTCACTCACTCTCTCTGTCTCTCGCCCTTCTTTCTCGTACCAATCAATATTTATGTTGCTCCCTCTCTCCTTCCCCATGTGTCTTTTGGTGTCTACATCTTCACTCCCTATTGACCTGTGATTGTGAGTGCTTCTGATAAGGTCTGAACATAATCAACTGTGTTATTTAAATGGTTCTATTCAGTTAAAACATTAAACACAATCTCTAATGTGGAAATAAAAGTAGTACATTTGGAAATGGTTATACATGTGAAGAAAACTGAAAATCAGTTTATAGAACATAGGAAAAATATCTTACAGATTAATTTTAAACACAAGTATGTCCACGAAAGAAAATCATTACGCCCTGACATTGATCTAGCATCCTTCAGTCAACAAGTTATTTATTTACTATTATGTTTTATTTATTAATGTAGACACGGTCCAAGGGTCCAGCAGTTTTAAGTACGTCAAATCAAACCCGCTTTTAATTACTTCGAAGTATAGCAGCTCAGTCCTGTGTTTCTCCTCCAAAGTCAAAATCACAAGACAATGTGGCTCGCTTTGTATTTTTATTCATCAGTTTAAGAACAATATCCAGATTATAAACATGCAGATTCAGCTTCACTGCAAGGTAGAGTCAGCGTCTTTGCATCATTTCTCAGAGATGAAATATTGACATTGTTTCCCCTTTCATAACACGGATTGATGCAGGTGAATAAATTATTTCTCAGCTTCAAATATTCATGATTTGAATGTGATTGTCTATATATTTCTGTAGGTATAGCTGCTCTCAGGAGGACACATTAAAGGACAATAACAATATTCTAAGTGCCATTTCGTTGTATCATCACTGTCCTCGCTGATGTATTCAGTTTTATTGTACTTTTCATTCAGTCAATACAAAAAGAAATTATTTTAGATAGCTCACCACTTGCCAATACAAAGGCACAACCATAAAAGTATATGATCTAATTGATTCGTGGTGAAAATATATTCCAGAGTTTTATGCATCAGAGTAGACCCTGCACAGAAAACAGATGTAGGTATATTTCTTAATCTTCCAAAATATGCTTACTAGTGACAGGCAAATAAAGCCACATATGTACATTTAAACAGTTAATAAAACAAAGCCTGTTTAACAATCAGAGCGTGTGGGAGGGCAGGAGAGGGAGAGGGGGTGAAAGTCAGTATATCATCCATTTATATCTGCGCAGCAGCTTGTAAAATCCGGAGCATTGTCTTTGTCACACATGCACCTCTTCCCTCTCGTTGACATCTCCCCCTCCTCCTTCGTTCTCTCAGCCACACCATTTAGAACAGTTGGCATCATTAATGGGAGGGATTGCCTCTAAATTGGCAACAATGAAAAGACAAATTATGAGTGGCAGAGTGCTGGAAAGTGAGAGAGCGTTGGTGGGAGAAAAAAGGGAAGAATTAGAGTATTTGAATAATTTAGCCCCCTGTGGCTGGATGACAGGAGTGTTTTCTGAAGGAAGGCCCCGCTGCTAGAGAAATGAGAGGTTGTAATGAAACGTGTGTTTGTGTGTGCGGGCAAATGTGTGTGTTGCTCTTCCTCAGCGGCTCAGTGCATTTGATTTGGCAAGTATTTTCTAACTTGGCAATCAGGCTGGTTACAGAGATGCCTGTTGTGACATGAGCCCTGTGTGTTTTTCTTTTTGTCAGAAACAGAGAGGCAGTTCGGCATGTCAGCAGTGAGGTTTTTGTTTTGTAAGCTCTGTGCACACTTTCTCCAAACCATTACTCTATTTACCCCTGCAACTAAACATAGACACGGCAGACCAGAGCTTTCAGAACTTTAGTGTAACTTTTCTGAAATAATAAAGAAAAAAAAGAGGATATTCCACAAACTGTAACTCCCCAAATGTGGTGCAATCCATGGAGCATTTGTACTGGACCAGTCAAACAGTCTCTGTCTTCTAAATGTGTGTGAATGTGGGCCCAGTGACAGCTCCGTCCCTCACCTGTCCCCCACAGCGCTATCTAGGGACCCCCTCCCAGGCCTTCTCTATAGGGAAGAGGGGAGACACCCCAGACACCTCCCCACACTCAACTCCACTTCTGCCTTTGAACACTTCCTCTACTTCAATGGCAACTTGTCTAAAAAAGCTCCTGCACTCCGTTCCTCACACAGCCACTTATAAGAAAGAATTCTCTCTTTCCCTTCTCTCTCACTTGCTCTCCTTCTCCCTGCCTTCTCTCTCTTTCTCTGCTGGCACTTGTAATTATCTTATGCCTGGGAGACAGGTTTTAAGCAGAGGTGTCAGGCCAGGTGCTTCCTGACAGCTGGGGATGATTAGGAGAATTCTGGAGTTCTGTCACTGGTCTCCATGGTGCTCCCCACGGCGACCGGGATGCCTTGTTGTCACAGCAACAATAGCAGTTCTTAATTTGTTGACGGGGAGATATTCATCAAGGCTTTGGTGGCTCTGCAACCCTAAACAACAGGCCCTCTGGGGGGTAGGAAGCCGCACCGAGGGACCAGGGACCGGGTTACTCATGGAGAGACAAAACTTCTGCAGCTCCTCCTCAATTTGCTCATCACATATTATATATACTGCAACTTTTCACTTTTTATTCATTGCTTTCTCTCTCTCTCTCTCTCTTTTTTTGTAAAACTGTAAACCTATCCATCCCACAAATCAACCTCAACTCATGTATTTCTCTGTCTGTACACATACACTTAGAGACTTAACTTTCATACTTCATTAGAGTTCAGCTCACTGTCCTTGGCGTTTTGTCTGTATCTGTTTGTTTGATCATGTGACTGTAACTGTAATGCATGCCAGGTAATGGGCAGTGAAGAGTACAAACAGAAGCATGTGGATGTATGAGTGTGTGTGTGTGTGTGTGTGTGTGTGTGAGAGAGAGACTCCATCTGTGTTAACTTCTTTGGGACTACAAGAGGCCAGAGACCTACACACAGACACACAGGCCTCATAAATGTTGGATTGGAGTCCCTCTGCTGTGACACACACACACACACACACACACACACACACACACACACACACACACACACACACACACACACACACACACACACACACACACACACACACACTCAGCCTGCCGATCAAACCATGGGGCTGCTAGGATACATTACAGCCCCAAACCGCACATGCACAGTCTGCACAGGTAGATAATATGGCCTACAATGTCTTACAACACAGCTGTCTAAATTCAAGCATGTTATATAAACTGTACAGGAACTGTCTTTCTACATTTTATAATCTTGAAACTTTCTAGACTTGAAACTAATCCAAAAACATCTGATTGGCTAGAAGATGTGAATTAACGTTTAGTTACCAGACCTTAGCTAACAAAGCTTGATGTTAGCATTTTTTGTGTAACCATCACTAGCTAGTCCAACAAAAAAACTTTGTGTTTTACATTTATGTAAATATGGATTTTCAAACAGTGGGTGAAGGAAATACTTTTGAAATAACATTATTGTTAGATGTGGTGAAGCTGGGGGCATGCAGGTCTGAGGGAAAGCAGCAGAAACTGCAGAGAAAGTAAAGAGATGTGGAGAAATCACAGGTAAGAGTGTGAGAGGGAAAGCGAGACGTGACAGAGAGCTAACTGGTTAACATGTCAGTATATCTGTGACAGAGCAGGATAATTCTACATTGTATGTCATATTACCTCAGCCTTAGTCCCCCATTTATGTCAGTCATAATCAGGGCTGGTCTGCGGTAAAAAATCAGCCCTGGACTTTTAAGAACCAGACCAGCCCACCACAATGAGCTGGACAAAAACAGTCCTCGCACTTCCCTTCAACACATACCAGCAGGGTTCAACATAGCACTATTTACCAGCCAAATGCTGGTAGATTTGCGCCCCTGAGCACTTGTCTTACTGCCGGTAGCACTAGCAGCAGAGAGCTGAACCCAGCAGGCAAGTGTTATTTAAATAAAATCCTGGTGTACTTAAAAACTTCCCAATCCATTGTTTTATGAGTACGTAACCTATTTGTACTACTGTAGAAGTTTGGTATCATTTCTGGCATTATTAGTGGTGACTTTTACAAGATGCACACTTGGTTCCAACAGCGCCTGCACTAAGCTAATGAGCTGATAACGCTAAGTCACCCAATGTTCGACCCAGGTGAAAAAAGCTTCTGGGTGGTCATTTGACTTGAGGTTGTGGTGCAAAGGAACCTAGGGTGAAATTACTCTAAACCATCACTTTAAATCTCATGTTTTAAGCTAGGTACGGGCACTTTGTGGAGTTATTTTTGCCACGGTGGATGGGAGTGGGCCATATTAGGATGTGACTGGCCAATGTACAGATGAGAGACAAACAGTGGGCCAATCATGTGATCGCTCTCCTCTCTGTGGGCTGGTTAGTCAAAGACCAACAATGTGATTGGCCAGTGTTCACCTGAAAGACTCAAGTGGGCCAATCATGTGACCTCTCTTCTTTAGCCGATAAAAAAAAAAAAAAAAAATTAGACTGGAGTGTGGCTTGCTCATTCAGCCCGCTCAAATAGACCCGCCCACCAGGAAATCTCCCAAAGGGTAAGCAAGCCTCCGCAAAGCGTACCTCCTATGGAGCCATTTAGTTTCTAATAAGCCATCACCCACCGTTAGCATTTCATTGACTGCTATTCATTTTGGCGTCACTTCGACAGCGAATAACTTTACATCTGAAGCGTTAAAGACTTTATTTGTCCATTGTTTATTTCTAAAGAAACACGACAATATATTAAAGGCTCCATTACCTTGTTCCTCACGTTATGGCTCAATAAGCAGGCGTTTTTTTTTAGTCTTCAAATAGACTTTGCTGCTCTCCGTTGCAAATCTACGGCGTGGCTTTGTCTATATATTTTACTGTCTATGGGTACTCCTGAACAGTTTACTTATCAAAGATATTTCTAAATAAAAATGTATTTCAGGTTTTATGTTTTTGCTGTTTAAAATAAGTTATGTTTTTTTTTTTTTATTTTTTTTTTTAAAGATGTATGGTCATCTGACACTTCGTGTTTCTTGCCCCATTTCTTCTTAGTCACAGTACCTAGGTCTCATCAATAAACTTGGTGAGTACATTGATATTATTAGTCACATGAATGATGGGCAAAACCTTAAAAATAAGACCCTAGTTGTAACCGGAATTAACCTTTAAATCCAACTGGTCTGGACACTTTTACACCTGTGTTGCTGCACTCCATGCAACCTCAGCTCTGTCCTCTGTATAATTGTTAAACAAACCCTTTAAAGAGTTGCGTATCAATATTCATTGAGCACAAACACGCAAGGCAACTTTATTTGTATAGCACATTTCAGCAACAGGGCAATTCAACGTGCTTTACATAAAAACGATTAAAATAAAAATAAAAACAAGTAAAATACGAGAAAAAAAGTTAAGTTTACAAGAAATGAAACATTAAAGAGCAGTAAAAACAGCAAAAATACAAAAGCAGATAAATGCGACTTCAGTATAAGTAATGAACAATTATTTAAAGAAAGGCAACATGAAAAAGAAAGGTCTTCAGCCTTGATCAGCCTTACGGCAGACCTGCAGTTTTCTGGGAGTTTGTTCCAGATATGTGGAGCATAAAAACTGAATGCTGCTTCCCCCTGTTTAGTTCTGACTGGGGACAGAAAAGCAGACCTGTCCCGCACGACCTGATCTGGTCTTGATGGTTCATAGTTTACAAGCAGAGCAGAAATGTATTTTCACCCTAAATCATTTAGTAATTTATAAAAGTCTATTCTTTGATGCGCTGGAAGCCAGTGTAATGACTTCAGAACTGGAGTGATGTGATCTCACTCACACACACACACACACACACACACACACACACACACACACACACACACACACACAGATGGCCTGTCCAATTACGTCTAAGTGATCAGTGAGAGACATTTTCAGTAGAAACACTCCTCAGTTGCCTGTATGATGAACTCAGCAGGGCGAATGGAAGCACACAGACACACACACACACACACACACACACACACACACACACACACACACACACACACACACACACACACACACACACATGCTTTGTAGAGACCCAGGGTGGCGAAGTGAGAGGGTCTAATTGAGGGGAGATAATGAGTGAGTTTGGGCCTCCCTGCTGGCACCACCATGGATGCTCTCTCACCTCGCATCACGTCTCCATTCACTGGCAGAGACAAGGTGCTCAACATGCAAGGGAGCCTCTTAATGTTGCTACTATTGATTTGCCATCATGAAAGACCTGAAATTAATATTGATTCAAAAACATACACATGATGAATTTATCATGTGCTTGGTATGTTGGATACAGCTTTGTGCGTGAGATGAGATGGACATGGAGGGACGCAGCTATGAGCTCTTTTTTGCTGTTTTCATACGTGGTGACATTTTGAGGGAGACAAGGTACACTTTGAGAAGTAAAGAGGAAAAAAAACTAGTTAAGAGGGAAAGTTAAGTAAAATGCTGATATCGGCAGAAGAGGCTTCGTTGAGCATTGTTCATACGCTTTCTTGCAAATACAGAAAAGAGGAATACTAGAGGGGAATAGGAGCTAATTAAAACTAAGATCAAAGCCTCCCTTTAAGTGTTTTTCCTCGACACATCCGGAAAAAAAACTCAAAACACTGCTTTTATTTTTCTGCCACCTCAGATATTTAATTTTGGGAAAAAAAGACAAATACAGTGAACTTTCTTTGAGTACATGTTGTTAACTAATTACCCATTCAGTTTGTTTACATGACCTGCAAACAAAAAGAGAAGGTGTCAGTTGTGTTTGGTTCGTTGAAAGAATCGGCGCTCATTTATGACCTTCCCGCACATGTCTGGAACCTTTTTTACAACCAAGATCGCCCTGGATCCTGATTTAATTTCTCTTCATAAACGATCTTGTCTTAATCCAGCACCAAGCAATTAAGAATTGAGTCTTTGCCTCCATTAACATTTCAATTAATTTCCAAAGCAATGAGTGTGTGTGCGTGTGTGTGTGTCTGGAGCCCAGGGTACTGATAGATCCCCTGTAGCTCTGCAAGGATTACACCCCTAATCTACACTGTCACTCTGAATGAGCCCATAGACACACACTGAACTGAGGGGTGTGGGAGCTGTCAGGTCCTGTTATTGCAGATGGTATAGCTTCACCCACAGTGTGGGTGAGGCAGACCCCTCACCCACAATGGAATCTGACGCAGGTTACATACTGTACGTATGGCTCCTATAAGGTTTCCTGTCCTCTGAGAGTTTTTACCTCATCAGTAATTCCTGGTTACTCTCCCAGATTTGGACTTTGGGTTTTTTGTCTTGCTAACAGTATTACAAAGTAGGTAAAACAAAATAAGGATATTATACAGTATAATCTTAAGATTTTATGTGGGCTCTTCCACTTTGTGTTTTCTTCCATTATTGATTTATCTGTCTAATATCATTTTTTTATGATTAACATTTTTATTTGTATTTATTCAGCTAATATCTTTTTCAATTAATTGATCATTTTTGGTCTATTAAATGTTGAAAAAAGGTGAAAAAGTCCACTGCTTATTTGTCTGATCAAAAGTCCAATATATACATGTGACATCATTTGAGAAGCTGAACCAGCTCGGTAAATAACTTACTCTAGCAATTTGATTTTGCAATTCTATAAAGTTAAGGGACTTCCGTGAGATAGATAAATAAAATAAATATCCTGACCTGTAGTCTCTAGAAGTCAGGTGACAAAAACAAAATGCAAACAATAGCATTTTGTTAGACCCCAATAATCAAAATTATTGTTGATTTATCCCTGTTGATTGACTTATAATTAATCTATTTAGTGTTGTAGCGCATCAATTTACATTGGCTGGTAAAATACAAACATCTAATGAAAAACCCCACTGCCACTGTGACAACTGCTGCAGTGGCAATCCACAGCTTCTACTGTGTCCTGTGTTGAATGGAATTTACACAGTACACAAAATGAAACATTATTTTTTTTATTTTCTGATTTATGTCAAGTTTTTGGAAAGAAACCTTATTTCTGTGCTTTGTCCCTGCTGCCATAGTTTTGTATTCCAAACGGCCTCCTGATCCAGATTCAGATGAACACGTTCTGGCCTCCATATCCAATGAAGTCTGTACAGAAAAACTGGTAGCCAAAAGTAAAGGTTCCTCAGATCCTGTTTTTCTGTAGCAAAAGAGTTTAGTTTGAATCCAATAAAAGCAGTGGACCACATGTAGAATGGGACATCACTATCTCTCTATAGGTTTGTGGGGGTGACATTCAGCTTGTGAAGCTTTCTGGTCCAATATAAAGCAATATTATTACCTGGTCCACTCAGAATTGTAAGTGATTGAGCTGTGCTGTAATGTGACACTGTATTGAATTAGACCCAGACAGGTCACACCAACCCTTCCCTCCTCATCAGCATCACAAGGCCTTAAAAACAGCCTGCTAACCCCAATCAATGACCCTTATATACATGCATTTGCATACTAACCTAATGGATCTTTACCTTAATCAGACTTGACCAACAAATGGACATTTGGCTGTGTATCAACCACTTACTTTGTCACAGACAGCAGCAGCAGATTACATGTCATGAAGTATGGCTCTGTTTGGTTTTAGCACATTTGCAATGTGTACATTTCAAAGATGTAGTTTTCCTTTAATGTATGAACCAAATAGACATTATACACAATAGAATTGAACATTTAGGCCCAAGAAATCAATCCAGTTCATCTGAATTCAACAGCTGAGGTTACGTGGGCAAGTTAAATAACTCAACTAACCAGCTCCATATAGGTGTATGTAGGTAAGTATGAGGCCAATGACCAACTTGAGGAAGAAGTTTGCCTTCTCACCTCCACACACTTGCTGTTAACTGTAAAAGAGTTTAGTTTGAGTCCAGATTTCTATCTAACAATTCATGTTCTGTACTTGCCTACTTGTAACTCTGAAAATTGTCTCTGCTTTCTGGTCCATATATTCACGCAGGAGGTTTAAACGAAATGCTTTCTGATATTGTTTTCACATGCATCCAGGATTTTATCTGGACGTCTCCATATTCCTAATATCCCTCTGTCTTTTTCTAATCTTTGACCAAATCACTATCACAAGAGAGCGAAAAAAGGCCAACTGTATAAACTCCTGCCAAGTATTCTCCTCAGGGCAAGCTTAAACGGGTCTGTGGCAGTCCATTTATTTATCAGTGGCTAAATTCAATAAAACGGCCCATGTATGAAAGAGGGGAAATAGCAGCGCTGTCTGACCGGAGGATTTATTACAGCTAGGAAGCATGTTGTTGCTCTTATCTGTCCACGCTGTTCTGTTCTTTCACTGCTGATGACGTGCAGACTCTCCCTACGTCCACCCACAGTGACAGGCTGGAAGATATGGCTGGGAGACAGAGCATTGAATGTATACTCTATACAGAAACTGATATTTGCAGAATAAATGGAATGGAGTTTTTTTTTACTTATTATCCTTACAAGTCCATCATAATATACATGTAATATAGTAAGATAAAAGTGTGACATTTGATAAACCACATGCGGAAAAAATATATGCGCATGATTTTACCAATTACTTTAATTAGGCTAATTCTAAATCTAAAGCAGCTGTTGAAAAGGTAAAATACACCTTTAATTAATACTTTTTATCATGTTTGTTTTAATTCATTCTGAACAAAAATTTGAAATTGGAACTATTTATTGTCCAAGAAATTGTCCAACACATAATCAATCATAAAATGCTGGTAGGTGATTTGAGACAGAGCCAGGCTAGCTGTTCCCCTGTTTCCAGTATTTATGCTAAGATAAACTATTTTTTGTCATGAAAGTGAAAAAGTGTAAAATGTCCCAAAATGTCCCAATATGCTATTCCTTTTTGAAATTAAAATATATTACATTAAGGGACAAAAAAGTAAAGTGACATAGCCAAGAAATCCAATTCTTCTCACTCTTTAATACAATGAAGCAGAGGAATCTGCAAAAAATAATGTAGTATTAAAGCTACATTGTTTACAGTTAAAAATAACCTATTTACTTTACTCACACACACACACACAGTGCATCTCACTATCACTCACTATCTTTGTGGGGACCCATCATTAAGGTATCCTTTATTAGTCCCACAAGGGGAAATTACAATTTTACACTCTGTTGCTATTACACACAGGCCTGAATCACACACACACATGTTCAGTACCTATACATGCACTAAATGGAGAGATGTCAGAGTGGTCTGATGTCAGAAATGACTGACCTTAACCCTTACCCTCAGCCTAACCATAACCCAATTCTAACCCTAATCCTAAAACCAAGTCTTAACACTCAAACAAAAAAGTTGAAGTCCAGCATTTTGGCCCCACAAAGCTGTCGGGACCCTACAAGTATATTGGACTCCCGGTTTTGGACCCCAAAAATATAGTTAAACAAGAACACACACACACACACACACACACACACACACACACACACACACACACACATTTGACCCTCACTGAGTGTAAAACCAGAGATGTTTACAGCTAACAATGAAGGAAGCGTCATTGGACACTTGGTGATTAAGTGAGCAGGTCAGGGTAACAGCACATTCACCTGTCGCTCAACTGATGGCAGATTAGCTGTCTGAGTGGCAGCCATCAACTGCCATTTTTGCAAGTGTGTGCATGTACACGCACACACTTGCAGATGTCAGCAGGCCTATGTCTGTTGACAGGTCTGGCCACAGGTCTGCCTTATCCATTGCCTGTCCAGTCCTGTCTTTCCATCTATTTGTCTCCAGGTCCTATATCAACCACGTCACACACAAAATCCTGAAACCTGGTTGTCGGCATTGCTATTGGTGCCACGTAGACACACCATTTCTCCTCTTGCCTCAGACAGACAGATGGACGGACTGAATGACACTCCATGCAAGTCCCCAAGGGCAGTTGCAGTCAGTCTGATTAGGCACACTCATAGCCTCATGCAGTCACAGACACACACACACACACACACACACATGCTTCAGTTCATTCTGAGTAATTGTGTAATTATATTGAGTTGATTATTAAGGCCGATTTGTCAGTGAGATCACTCCAATATGTCTAAATATGCAATATTGTTTAGCATGTGACATTCAATGCACATTTCATATCACTATTTATTATAGATTAGGTTGCAAATGTGTTACGGTAATAAATGTTTGAAGTGAGAGCTTAATTCCAATTAATTTAAGAAAAAATATTATTGGGCGTCTTTGTTTTCTTTGTTATAAATACTTAAATAAAAAATTACCAGCAAATGAAGGTAATACATTTTATATTGAATTGTATTAGTAATTTAGTAAAGACATTTGGATAACAGATCAGGACATTCTATAGATATGTACAAGAGACTAATGCTTCACTAAGACATTATATCAAGATCATATCAAGGCTTGTGGTCTATGATGGTGTGTGTGTCCATATGTGTGCGTACTGTATATTTATGTTTACACACACACACACACACACACACACACACACACACACACACACACACACACACACACACACACACACACACACACATAAATATACAGGATTACTCTAAATTTAGCTGGCATAATTCTGCCCAGAAACCATGTCACTTACCATGGTGCTTACAAAGTGGCCATTATTAGAACATTCCGGGAAATGGACCATTAGGAAGAAATTAAACATCCAGGGACAGCGTGGTGCCGGCCGTCACGTTACCTGGGTCAAATGACCAGATATTAGTTCAAGGGGGGCTGTTACAGCCATCAAACTGTGATTTTTTTCCTTAAATGTTCCAGTGTGCAGTTGATCTATGATGGAGCAGTCTTTATGTCTGGAGATGAGTCTGGTGAATGTCTATTGATTGACAGTTAAGCCAGGTTAAGGTTATTTCCTGCTCAAATAATTAATCTGATTGGCTTAAAGACGAGGCTGCAGAATGTGTCAGTGAGTTCAAAGATCTATTCATTCAGCGATACAGGTAGATTATTCGACAGAATATGTTTTTACAAAGTTCACCAACATGTTAGCAAAATGTAGTTATTACATTATGCTTTTATCCAAAGCGACTTCCATTTTCTATATGTATATACAGAGGTGGGTAGAGTAGCCAAAAATTGTACAACTGTAAAACTTTAGAATAATATGACTCAAGTAAAAGTAAAAGTAGTCATCCAAATAATTACTTGAGTAAGAGTAAAAATGTGCTTGATGAAAAAACTACTCAAGTAGTGAGTAACTGTTGAGTAACGTCTGATTTATTTCTTAACAAGCATCAATCAGACCGACAAAAATACAAAATAATCATCTTTAGGCAAATTATAGTTCATCCAATCAATAAAATTAAGTAAAATTAATTTATTAATTACAAAATAGCTTAAGTGAGAGACTTGTCACATCAAATTTGGATGGATACTGCGTGTGCAAAACATACTGTATGTAACCTAAAAGACAAACATCCACTTCTCCACAGCATAAACTAAAACTACCGCTACGTTTCCTCAGGTTAGATGTTGAGTTTTTGAATGCTCACATGTCCGTTTGTTTTGGTCGACACAGAAGACGCCGCACAATGTAGCTGCTGTTTCACACTTTTCCTAAGGTAACCATGCTTTCACTATGAGGCCGGGGGGGAGGGTTCCTCCTGGTGCGTTGCCTTGGCGACGGTTGATTCTGACATCTTTGATTTGCTACAACTGTAATGCTAACCTGTCCCGGAGCTGAGATCAAGTATGGTCACGTGACTGCACAACGACGTTTGATTGGTGAGACACAGTCACGTGGTAGAGCTTTCAGCTGAAGACTCTCTCTCTCTGTCAAAATAAAACATTAAAATGAGACGTACGCTGGGGTAAAAACAATGACGCGTAGAATACCAAAGAGGTAAAAAGAAAAGTAACGAGCTCATTGTAGCCTAATTTAGCAGAGTAAGAGTACAGTTTCTTCTTCACTAATCTACTCAAGTACAAGTAAAAGTATAGTGATTTAAAACTACTCCTAGAAGTAAAATTTTTTCAAAAACTTACTCAAGTAAATGTAACTCACCTCTATACATATATCAGAGGTTGCACGCCTCTGGAGCAACTAGGGCATAAGTGTTTTGCTCAGGGACACTTTGGTTGATGTATCGCAGTGGGAATCGAACCAAGTTCGACCACACCAAAGGCATGTTTTATATCCACTGCGCCATCAACCTTTTTTAAATATGTGTGTTTTTAGTGATTTCATAAATGGCTGATAAAATGAGGCATTCATACATTGAGAATGTAATTAAGTTTGTCTAATGTGCACAGAAAAGCCGCAGATTCAAAAGAGAAGAGAGAAATGTTCATTGTGTCAGATCCAACAACATGGTGAAAACAGATTTATTAATTTTATAGACCTAAAATTTGACAGTGCCAACAGTGCCACAAGTGTCAGTTATGACATCAATGTGCATCAACAGCATGATTCAGAACTGACCTTATTTAGCTTTTTTATACCTCAACAATAAACTTGCAAGGTGCTGCCAATGTGCACAACAAATGATATCATAAAAAAATGTGATTTGGCTGTGGTGAAGTAGTCTGGGTCAAATGTCAATCCCTTTTCCATTTTGGGTACATACTATATAGCTTTCTAAGTGAAAAGGAAAACACACACACACACACACACACACATATTGCAACTTTCTCTGTAGTTGCATTCCCATGGTAGTTTGCACAAACCCCTCAGGCAAAGCTTTATCCCCGAGCTAACATGCTGGAGAGCCTCTGAGTACCCCAATGATCAAAGTCGCCCATTTGTTTGAACACACTAAGACAGAGTCATTAGAAATGCATATTACACGACAGCTATTGCATATTAACACAGTCAGGCAGCCAATTAATCATTACCTCATCAATATCTCATTTGCATGAAATTATTCTCTTTTAAGAGCCTGTGTCTGAGGTGACGGGGTGAGCTCATCGATAATGCTAATGTCCCTGTGGGCCTGGGAGAGGAAGAGGATGGGGGGAGAGACGGGGGAGAAACGAAGAGGGGGAGACCTTGTTCAAGTGTTCAACTACCAATTTTAAATGCTATATGGAGATAATTGGCATGTTCATCAGCTAGAAGAGTTTTATATACATGAGTGTTGGAGAGTTTCTGCGAATATGTTTAAGTGAAATGAAGGGATGCAGACAAGACATGCTTGACACACTCACACATACAAATATGCACACAGTCACGCACACTTATGCTATTGGCAAGGCCAGAGTGAGTGGAGTGTCTCAAGGTCGTCTAAGGCTCAGGGCTCTTATGGATTGCAGCTATGTTGCGTATGTGCCCCGGCCACACCTTTGTGTGCGTGTCAGTGTGTGTGTTGCATGGCTGGCAGATGGAAATGGCAGCACTGGGAGTTGATTCTGTCACCTTTCCCTAAAGAGGAAGGTGAGATGTGCCATGCTTGTTATCCATCAAGGCATTGATTCTTCGGATGGAATATTGGAAAAGGAAGAGAGGTGGTAATGCAAAAAGAAAAGACATCAGAATTAGTTGTTAGTCAATTTGTATAACGAAGCAGAGTCAAAGGAAGTCTCCATATTTATACAAAGGAAGTCAGCCCTCGTAGTTTTGTGTTGTGTCGAAATCAAAATACTTCTTTGTACGTGCATACCGGTGGTTAAAGTATTCTTTCAACTTAGCATACGTCATTCTTGTCCCTGGAGTTTTGTGAAAAGAAATCCCAAATCAAATCACTTACTAACATTTACTTTCTATCCATCATGGAGACAATATAAAACAGTCCAATGCTGGACCTTGAATTGAGATTGTTTTGTCAAACTACTATTTCCAAGACCAAGAATGAACATTTTGTTTAAGTTTTAAGATAACATTCAATGTTGTGGATTACCATACCAGCTACTGAGCTCTCCATGGCTCTCCATGTGACCTGGTTGAAAGCTCAAACAAAAGCTTGTGAGTGACCTTGAGATAGAACTTTTAATAAATGTTGTACAATCAAAGTTTCAAGACATAACTTTGGTTGTTTACAGTTACAGATGCAAGAACTGGGAAAATACATTGAACAAAAGTTGTGACTGAAAGTTTTTTGGGGAGCCAACATACAATTATTTAGAATGAACTTGTATTAAATGTTGCTTAGTGACACTTCTGATTGTTGCTACAAAGTTAAAATGTTCCCTCATGTTAATCTGACCTCTTGTCCTTTTCGAACAGGCTCCACGTTTTTCTCCTTGTTTCTCCTTTTCGTCCTCATCTCCTCTCTAGCTCGGGGAGGTGTTAGGTGGTCTGATTACCAAACACGAAAAGGTTTTCCTAAGTTCAAGACTTTTCATTGATTACCGACCCCTACCTTATCCCGCTCACTCCTCTCCTCCTCATTGTCAATCCTCCCGCCTCTCCCCACCCTGACCTCTGTCTCTAACCTTCCCTCTTCACCAGCACCAGAACCTGCCCATGTCATCCATGTCAAGTGCGGTCAACATAACACAACACTGCCAATTGCTATAATTGTGCTTAGGTGTCTGCGTGTGAACACAATCTCTGTTTCTGTCCATTCAAGGGTTTGTGTTTGAGGATACACTTGAGGCTTAATTAGAACCGTTATAGCTGCAAAGGGAGTGTTGTAATGGCACATAATGAAAAAATGACAAATTTCCTCTCCAATAAAAGCGAAATTGATTAATGAAAAGCACTTTGAGATAGAAGAGGTAAAGCGTTGTTGGATATAAAAGATGATGTATTAATCCTCTGCCGTTACAGATGGTTCAACCCTCCTGACAACTGCTATTCTGTCGAGACACTGTTAGCATGCATAATTATGCTAATTAAGACCTAATTAAGTGCTAATTCTTTAGAGAGTCTCTTTCTTTGGTTGTAATTTAACACCATTCAGCATTTAACACTTCTTAAAGAATTTTACACCCCTTGTGATTCATTTGTAGTCTTCGTTTCGTTTGTTCTGGGTTGTAGACACATGTAGGCCTCCGCACTGGTCAAACAATGATGTAAAAAAAGACCACGGTTGAGAGAGAAACGGGCCTGGAGCAAGAAAGAAAAAGAGAGAGAATTCTGTGTACTATGGACATACAGATAATGGAAATGAAACTGTGATAGGTTGTGTTAGAAACTCAGATATATTAGATATGTTGCAGACTTTTGACATAGTTCTTTAGTTAAAAGTTGCATCACTGAATATTTATTTTTACTCTCCATTAATGATCACAATGTGCAGTGGTACACACTTATTATTTTTACTGTGTTTGTGTTTTTACTAGTTCATGTGAGAATTAGTTCTCCAGCAGGCCGACAGGACATTGTCATGTTGAGTGACAGGAGGATCATAAGTTGTTACAGTATATTGCGTCAGAGGAGAATGAAAATTGTTTGACAGTGATCCAGTGTGTGTTCAACAGTGACCCTGCGTACACAAGCGGTGACTCACTGTCATTAAAACAGACCCATTACAAAGTTGACATGACATCTGTCAACCCAGCCATCATCACAGGTCAGGACTCTTGACCTCTCCCTGTCACGGTGCATGTAGAGATCAGACGTAACGCAACTCACTGATTGGCTGCTGAGTCCAGCAGCAAAAGCTGTTTCATAATGCTGTCTATTCAGACAGTAAGGGCTTTTTCAGTTGCTGCAACTTGGCTGGTGTGTTTTTCTTCAAGAGGAAACCTGAAGTCATGTTTTTCTGCAATTTCAGCATGCCTCTTCTTGTTGAAAGTTAGATCACAACTTTATGTTTCATCAGAGGTAGAATCATATGGTTTTGGTAACATACGAGACTATTTCCTCCATTTCAGATTTTTCATTTTCTCTTTAAATTTAAACTTATTGAAACCAAACGTTATATAAATCTCAGACTACTAAAAATGTTTCAAGAGAAGAAACAGATGCAACGTAGTGTGGAGATTTTCTACGTTACCTTAAATCAACGATGGGCCTATAGCACTGGAGCAGGAGTATGTGCAGATAATGAAGTGTGGCACTAAGTAACTGCAGAGTCTCTGCCAAAGCTTAATTAGAGATTCATCCACTGGTATATATATCACTGTTAGTGTGTGTCAACAGGGTCCCATGCATCAGCCACTGGCAGAAAGAGGTTTATGGCTCAAACTGTGTCTGTGTCTGTATGTGTGTGTGTGTGTGTGTGTGTGTGTGTGTGTGTGTGGGTGTGTGTGTGTGTGTGTGTGTGTGTGTGTGTGTAACAGCCACATAGGCGTGGAAAATTAAAGACCAAAAATTAATGAGAGGTGGGAAGTTTAGCACCTGTTTCAATGTATTGTTAATGGAGATCTTGCAGGAAATTCACTGGGGTGACTTTAAAATAAACAAGGGTCTTTTTCTTTTTCTTCTTCTTTTTTTGAAGGTCCCCCATTGTCTGATGATTTGCCTTTAACACCTACTAGATTAATGTTAAGAAGATAAAATATAAATACAGTAATTTCTAATATTGCTGAATGTTTGGAATCAATTCCATTCAAACAACTCAAATAAAAAAGTAACCCTGTTCACTAAACCAAATTAGCCCGTGTAAATAGTTTTATTAAATAAACCTTCCAAACAAAGAAATTCTGATGGCTCTTGTATTATGAGTGTGACGAGCATTGAAACACTTTTCTGTAAGCAGGCATTGTGAATTTTATGTTTGAAATTAGTTTTAAAATCATTTGTAAAAAAAAAAAAAAATAGATTTCAAATAGACAAATATAACTGAACTCCATGGAAACGTGTAAAATTACTTATTCCTTTAATGTAGGGAGGCCGTTAAAAATGCAACTTAGGTTAGAAAATGTTACTAGAACAGTACAGTATTGTCAATGGAAATAACCATATATATATATATATATACAGTATATATATATATATATATATATATATATATATAGTAAAAGTTTGAACACACCTTCTCATTTAGTGCATTTCCTTTACTTTCATGACTATTTACAATGTAGATTATCACTGAAGGCATCAAAACTATGAATGAACACTTATGGAATTATTAAAAAAAAGTGTGAAATGACTGACAACATGTCTTATATTCTAGTTTCTTCAAAGTAACCACCCTTTTTTCTGATTACTGCTTTGCACACTCTTGGCATTCTCTTGATGAGCTTCAAGAGGTAGTCACCAATGGTTTCCCAACAGTGTTGGAGGAGTTCCCAGAGATGATCAGCACTTGTTGGCCCTTTTACCTTCGCTTTGCAGTCCAGCTCTCCTCAAACCATCTCAATTGGGTTCAGGTCCGGTGACTGTGGAGGCACAGCACTCCATCACTCTCCTTCTTGGTCAAATAGCCCTTACACAGCCTGGAGGTGTGTTTGGGGTCATTGTCCTGTTGAAAAATAAATGATGGTCCAACTAAACGCAAACTGGATGGGATGGCATGCTGCTGCAGGATGCTGTGATAGCCATGCTGGTTCAGTATGCCTTCAATTTGGAATAAATCCCCAACAGTTTCACCAGCAAAGCATCCCCACACCATCACACCTCCTCCTCATCCATACTTCACGGTGGGAACCAGGCATGCAGAATCTATCCGGTCACCTTTTCTCCGTTGCGCAAAGACACGGCGGTTGGAACCAAAGATCTCAAACTTGGACTCATCAGACCAAAGCCCAGATTTCCACTGGTCTAATGTCCATTCCTTGTGTTTCTTGGCCGAAAAAAATCTCTTCTGCTTGTTGCCTCTCCTTAGCAGTGGTTTCCTAGCTGATATTTGACCATGAAGGCCTGATTTGCGCAGTCTCCTCTTAACAGCTGTTCTAGAGATGTGTCTGCTGTTAGAACTCTGGTCTCTAATCTGAGCTGCTGTGAACTTGCGATTTCTGAGGCTGGTGACTCAGATGAACTTATCCTCAGCAGCAGAGGTGACTCTTGGTCTTCCTTTCCTGGGGCGGTCCTCATGTGAGTCAGTTTTGTTGTAGCGCCTGATGGTTCTTGCGACTGCACTTGGGGACACATTCAAAGTTTTTGCAATTTTGACTCACCGTCATTTCTTAAAGTAATGATGGCCACTTGTTTCTCTTCACTTAGCTGATTGGTTCTTGCCATAATATGAATTCTAACAGTTGTCCAATAGGGCTGTCGACTGTGTATCAACCTGACTTCTGCACAACACAACTGATGGTCCCAACTCCATTAATAAGGCAAGAAATTAACCCTGACACGGTACACCTGTGAGGTGACTACCTAATGAAGCTCATTGAGAGAACACCAAGGGTTTGCAGTGCTAGCTGTGTGTGTGTGTGTGTGTGTGTGTATTGTACATGAGTAGAGGGCCCCTGAGGATTGATTATGGGCCGGTGACCATAGTACCCAGAATATTTGGTGGAGGAAGCAGAGAGGCGCCGGTGACACAGAATAACACAGCCCCTGGGACTCAAGTTTATACAGGCTCTGTGATGTCGCTGGCTGAGGCTGGAGCAGGGAGCAGGGGGCAGGACACAAACGCATGCACACACACGCATGCACGCACACACGCACACACACGCAGACACACAGGCACGCAGTTCACACAGGCACTCAGGCACTCAGGCACGCACACAGGCACGCACGCATGCACGCACACAAGCACACACACTGGATAATGACAAAGTCCCACTGACAGCACACTGCTCACAGGTTGTGAACTTTTATTTCAACTGTGCAAAAAGTATCGTTAAGATTGTTTGTTTGTGTGTGTGTGTGTGTGTGTGTGTGTTGTGGGCATTAAAGAGAGAAGTTCCTTACAACATAGGGTCTATGAGATGCTGCACACTCCATTATCTTCTGTAATGTCCTATTTTTGGTGGCACTCATCTATAGTCACACACACACGCATGCATGCACGCAAACACGCTCACACAGAAAAACAGAAAAACTAGACAGTTTACAAAACAGGGTGGGAGGTGAGTAGTAAGCTGAGAGTCAGGGAAAAGATTGAGGGGAAATCAGAGAAACAGAAAGAAGAATAGAGGCAGTAAGACAGCGGCAGCTTCAACTCTCTGTATTAGCAACATGTTTCTTGGCTGCGTAATTTAATCCGGCTAATTGAATGCTCTAATAATTCTAAAGAAATCATTGTCCGACAAAGTATCACACTTGGGTCAGAGGTAGAGCAGGCCAATGATCTACTGGTCAAATACATCAAGCTCTCCTCTAATTTCCTTTGATTGAAATTGATCATTTTGTAAATGCACAGTCCAGATGGCTGATCAGATTTATCCCCTTTGTGTTAGGGGAGGTTAAGCTAATATTATGTAAAGGAAGTGCGGATAACTCTGGATTATCTCAGGATCCACGTGAAGAAAGCTGGTTTTAAAGCTCTATCTGTAACAAGCCGGTGATTCCACGTAAAGCTATCATGGTTTTATTTAATTAACCCTTGTGTTGTCCTCGGGTCAAATTTGACCCATTTTGAAAAAAAAAGGTCTTTCAACCAAAATTTCAGAAAAATTATGTGGATTGTTCCACACAACAAGTAAAGTAAATAATCAGCCCACTGCTTTCTTTAAATCTGGATGTTTTGTTCAATTTTATAGCATTCAAAAAACTCTTTTTATGAAAGACCATTGAAAAAAGTGACTAAAATGTAAAAAAAAAACACACAAAAAAGGCACAGAAAAATATTGACAAAAACATCAGGGGGGAAAGCACCAAAGGTCTTAAAAAAAAAATCAAGGTGTCAATTTTGACCTAGAAAAACCAAAAGTTGCATGCTAGACGGCTGACAACACAAGGGTTAAGAAGGGTGTCTATCTTAACTTTGTATTATCTTATTAGGGATCTTTTCTTTTTACTCATTCAGTTATTGCCTCAGGTTATTGGATACAATTTGAGAAATACTGTATACATTAAGTTTACATTTAGTTAAAAAGACATCAGATACTTTTCAAGGCCCTGGTACACCTGCATTTAAAACCGCATAATTTCATGATGAAATCTTTTTTTTTTTTTTAGTTGAATTGTTTTAGTAGATTTGACCACATGACCAAAGTCAGTCACACATTATTTACGTTTTTTAGGCTACAACATTTTTCGTCACATACAGCAAACATCTTCTCACTATCTGCTAGCTGCCTGCCCCCAGAAGACACTGTAAAAAAACGCAGTCTCTGTAGACAGCCCAGGCTCCACAAACACCAAAACAAACAAACTGGCCAATCTGCACCATGAAACATAAACAGTGTTCCAGCCAATAATCGACAAGAAGGATTTGGGGGTGGGGGTTGGGGGGTTAGTGCGCAGAAGGGGGGGGTTGAGGAGGAGGGAGGGGCAATACTTCAAAAGTCAACAAGAAGTGACATCACCCAACATCGCCAAGAGCACCTTTAAGTACAACTTTGGTGAAATTTGACATTGAAGCTCCCGTTGTAGTCCAGTAGCAAGCCAACCTAGCATATTTCCAGCTTGTTGGCATGTTGGTGGTTAGCTCACCAAGGACAGTAATTCACCAACTAGCCCTGCGATTAGTCACTACATAACCAAGCATCTAGAACCAAAAATTACAAAAAAAATGTGCTGATAATTTAAATGTGCCACTCTCTGGTGTGACTGGGCCTTTAGGCAGATCAGGGATAAAAACAGTGTACAGTATAAATCCTTTATTCAGTCAGGCACATTAATAGTTTAAAATGCAGTCACCTCACAGTCTTCATCAGGGTGAAGACAATAAAACATCATCATTACCACTGGTGCACTGTAAACTGAATATTATTTCAACTAGTAATAACAAGATAGAAAAGAAACATATCATGTGTTTGTGTTTTTATTAACACCACCCTAATGAAGACCATTTGAAGCATTTTAAATCATTGATATGACCAACTAAACAAAGATGTTTTATATAGTTTTCCTTCTTGCCCTGCCTCGGAGTGCCTTAAGAATCTGTTTTATCAATTACCAGTTTTTTAATCTTCAATAGCATCTTACGGTTGTCTAGACTGCGTAACCTACTGATAGTGCTGAGCTTGTTCTGGTTAATATTGCACAAGCCTGCACACATACAAGAAAAACACTGCTTCACAATCAAAACTGATCCAGTGAGACAGAGATGGAGAGAAAGAGTAAGAGAAATGACATTTAAACTGCAGAAATTTTGAGATTGACCTGTCATTTCAGATGGTTTGTATATTCCTCTATAGTGCAGTTATGAACTGCTGAAGTGCATTTCTCTTCTGACATTCCACAATATGAGGAGGAGGGTCCAGATTATTCCAAAGTCATTCCAAGTTTACAAAAGCAGGTTGTTTCTCCCTTAAAAAGTCACAGTCTATGTTACTCAACATGATCCCAACTCAGCATTTCGGGGAGTTTTCTGTCAGCCTTGCAAAACAAACAGCTCTCTCTAATGCCCCCTTCTTTCACCCCCTCTCCTCTTCCCTTTCTGTCTCCCTCTGTCTCACTCTCTCCCTGTCACAGTTGATCATTCGCAGGTTGATGGGAGGCATCAGAAGGAATGAGTAGGAGGCATTTGAGACAAGTGTGTGAGAGACACAGCGTGATATCGGTGGAGAGGGACGTCTCTCTCAGAGCCTGTCTCTGGTCAGATTCACAACCAGGAGACAACAGATGATGCAGAAGAAAGGATAACCCGGGCAATCACCCAGGGGCAGAATGGCAACGTAAAGAGGTTACCATAAAGCAAGAACACATAGAGAGCAGAGGGGTCACCAGGTTGAGTGTGAGCTGGCTCTCCCGCTCATGTCCCATCATTTAAACTGTGTTTGTATCTTCCCTCCCCTCCCCTTGCCAATCTCTTCCTCCCCAGTCCTTCTCTCTTTGTAGAGCCTTATCAACTAGATCTGCACTGACAGGCCCTAGCTGCATGCATACACTCTGACCGACTGCTCTTTTTGACTTTGTGTTTGTGTGCGTGCAAAGAAAGGGGGGGAGTAACTCTCTTTTCCTGGCGTCTGAAGGGTCTGATTTTTGTGGCAGTCCTGTCAGATCTCCGTTCCCTCCATGCCAGATCAATGCCAGCACCAGGCAAGTGGCAGCGCCTGATGAGAGCCACCCGCCCCTCTGACGGGTGCCCACTATGACAGGGAATATGTTCTTCCAAATAGCAAGCTGGTAGCAACTGAGTAACGCACACACAGAGTGGTACTACAGAGGGAAATCACTGCAGGAACGCTTTTTGTTGAAAGTAGTGGCAAACTAAAGACGGAAAGTATGGAGGCCTTGACGTCTGTATGTTGCTTACGTCAACACAAATACACTTACTTATTTATTAAAAATATAGATGAATACCTTCTTAAATCCGTAGTCAGTGAAGCTAGTTAATGTATCCTTACTGGATCTGTAGCTGATTCCTTTGACAGCAAAGGAAGTGTCAATTAAGAATGTTTTTCCTCTTCATCAAAAAAGCAATCACTTACAATGGGTATTGTTTAAGTTAAGTGTTTTTGACAAATCACAGCTACAATGTTTGGCTAAATGTATTGCTGTACATCAGTTACAATTAATATCTTGCTTCCCAATATGCTAGTGGTGACTAAATTATACAGTGTATTATTTCTAAATAATTCAGAAAATACAGTTCTGATACATTGTCAGTAATAAAACACTTTTTACATCTGATGTACTGTGATGAAGAGGAGTATACTCCAGGCACAGATGTCTATTGAATGAAGAATTTGTAAAATGCATGCCATGCTGATGTCAATTTAAAACCCTCAGCAAAAACACAGCAAACACGCACATTGAACGGCACATTAACTGATTTCAGTTTTCTATTCCATCGCCGTGGTGAAGATATCGTTATGCAAGCAAAATACTAACACGGATGAGTAACTTTCTCCCTAAAAGTAGTTCAGCCTGATGGAGTGCAATAAATTTCACCGAACAAATTCTTCACCAAAAACCAAATGCGGAAGACACGGCAAAGGGACTGCAACAGAGAGAGCCATTTCATTCACGGCACCAAAGCCATAACACTAAGTAGATGCTGCCCACTTAAATCTTTACATTCTTCATTCACTTTAGCTCACCAAACACGACAGTCCCCATAGGCGAGTAATGAATAATCATTAGCAAAAGGTCCACAAATTATTGATGTAAAATAAGCAATGATTCTTTTTTTTGTTTTGCAATTTATTGCCATTAACAAGTAACTTGCAATCCAATAAATGTCAGAATGGCTTTCAGTTAATTAAAGGGAAAGATATTATACAGTAATGCAGGGTGGCGTTTATATCTCGATTTCCACAGACTGCAATTTACTGCAGAGCCTTTATTTGAAGGGACCCACAAATAATGGCTATTAAGCCGTCAGAGGATGGACAGGGGATCACATTAATGAAATTAGATAAGGTGGAATGGTGATCTACACAGCTTGGACTCTGGAGACACACAAAGACACACAAATCCACGCATGTATGCACGCTGCACACAAGCATGACACATTAGGACTGGGTTCTTTTTAGATTCCTCTTTCTGCTTCTTTTTATTTCCCTGACCTGCTTGACTTGTGTTGTCGCTTTCTTCTTTCTCTTGCCATCACCTCTTCTGCACTTTGTCCAGGCACCAGCCGAGGCCCAGTTAGGTGTACAACACGAGAGGGTCTGTCAGCTAATCAGGGAAAGTTTCCCCGTATGTCCTGAGCACTGTAGGCAGCCAGTCAGTCCATCAACCCTGCCAACACACACACACACACACACGTGCACACACACACACACACACACACACACACACACACACAGTGACACACGTGTCCACATCTCCCCCACTAACAGGGAGGTGTCACTCGTTGAGGCAGCTCCAGTCGCTGGTGTGACTGCTCTCCTCAAATCAGAGACCCTCGTCTCTGTCAACAGCAACCTGGCCCTGAGGCTACCACTGTCACACAGCGTGCACCCTCCCAAACCCAAACACACACACGCACACACACACACATGCACGCACACACACGCACACTTGAGGGGACGAAGAAAAAAGAGGTGAAGGAGGAGGTGGCTGTGGTCTATCTGAAGAGCTGATTTCCACTGTATTAGGAGAATAGGGTAATGGAGACAGGAAGAAGAGAAAGGGAAAAGGGGGGAGAAAAAAGGATAAAGGGAGGGGTGAGGGACGTGTGTTTTAGCTAGAACAGCGGGCCTGATTTCCTTCCTGACAGAGAAGCCCAATTATTAGCTGTGACAGTTTAGGGAAATTGGGCGTGAGTATGATGGGACAGATAGGAGCTGAAAAGATAGGAGAACTAATAATTGTTTGACAGACATCCAAGTAAGTGGAAATCCAGCTGCAGGATTCACCTCATTTCATGTTTGCAAATGTAACATGCAACATTTCATGATTCACCAATAAGATATTAGGCCAATCATTTTCCCTAGATAAATAACACTGTCCACAAAAGGCTTAACAATTCTCTTTTTCTGGCTTTGTTCTCATTCTCTCACTCTTTCTCTTTGTTTTTGTGTGTGTGTGTGTGTGTGTGTATGAATGACTTGGCCTGTATTTGTGCTGGCAGCATACATAAGAGGCCCTCTGTGCAATCGGACAAGGTGCCGATATCTCAGTCATGTGACAGTGACTTCCTGTCTGTATGTCAGACAGCAACTGAAGGCTTGTCAATACAAGCTAGGGCTCACATCCTTTTCCATCTTCTCACACACAAACTCACACGACCAGTAGAGAATCTGTGAAAACCATTTTCTTCTTTTTGCTGCATGTCAAGCTTTTCCTATACGAAGCAATGCAAACTTTAGAAGATGACAATTTATATTTTCACAGAAAAAAACTGTAATTATTCAGTTGGTCCTGAAAATGTGTGCAGCCTAGGTCAGAGAATAAATACATTTTTGCATCAGACAAGAGCATTCAGTGTGACAGATTATACCACCCAAAAATGCAGTAATATATTTGCTTTTATCAAAAATGAATACATTTATTTTATGGATCTATAACAGAACCCGCACAATCAACTTCTATCCTACTATCTACAATCCCTCTAATTTCTCTTCAAGTTTTGCTTTTTGTCTACCTGCTAAACTCAGAGATAGCCTAGATGTTATTTCAAAGGACAACGCTGCCATCATATGGCTAGATGATGCTATTAAAATAAGATGTTGCATGTGTTGCAGTTGGGCTCAATTAAAGTCATCCAATAAAGGCGTAAAATGCTCCTCCTGATCAGTAGTAGCATAGACACAAATGCTTTACACATGTCTTTTAATTAAATGAAAAGTATGTAAAATCTGATCCTTTTTACAGCATTGCACGCACACACACACACAGACACACACACACACACACACAAATTGGTTTGTCAGTAATTTTGTTAAATGTCCATGCCAGCCGCATCAAATGTTCTTGTTTGGACGCATAGATGCTCATTGCTGGGACTACGACACATCCACTCTGCTTAACATTTGTTATTGATTGCAGCCAAGCCCCCATTGGCAGGTCTAATTCATTTACGAACTTGTCATTCCACATCATTGATTAAGTTGTCTTTCATCCAAGCTTTAATTATATGCAAAGATAAAAGATTTTCTCATTATTGTGTTTAATCTAATGAAAGGCCTTGTGCTACAGCAGGGACCGGTTCAGAGTGTCCAGACTATTGACCTTGGAGGGCACAGCTAGCAGATGAATGTTTTTAATTAGACAGAGCAAACAGCTTTGGGAGGAAGAGCCTAAAGTTGTCTATGAGGCTCGAGGGTGGGCCAGGTTGGCACAGAGCAGTTGAAAAGATCTTACCAGGTCACTGTCTCTCAGCTATGTTGTCTACAGTATAGACGCATCATTGTTTAGCACACTGCAAACATATTAGCCTTTGAATAAAATGTAATTTAGCGTTCAATATTTTCAAATCTTGATATCCATCCAGTGAACTGTTAAATCTGTGGCAAATATGATACGGGTTGAATTTTTACTCCCAAAAACTTGAATATAAAACCAAACATCTTGCTTAAATGAATTTTTCTTTTAGAGAAAATGTTGCCTGGTCTGATGAGTCTTGATTTCTGCTGTGATAATAAGATGGTAGGGTCAAAACTTGGCACAAGCAACATGAAAGCATGGATGTACCCTCTATGTATTAACAGTTCAGACTGGTGGTGTTGGTGTAATGGTGTGGGAGATGTATTAAAAAAAACTGCAGCAACTTTGTGATGATATCATGTCAAAAAGGACCAAAATCTCTGAAGAATGTTTCCAGCACCTTGTGCTACAACAGAAAATCCTTGGTGGGTCCAATTATGTGAGAACAGCGACATCTACTGTAAGCAGAGTAGTAACTTGGTCCCCCAAAGCATGCTGACACAACCAAAAGAAGTGTGTCCTCTGTCCTGAAGCACTCACTGCAGCTGCTTTTGAACCGTTGGTTCTATTAACATGGTTAAGCATGTTAATTAAGGTGTCAGATAGCTGACTTTAAAGTGGACATCCCGGAGTTGAACATAGACAAACATCATTTCACCTGAGTTTAGAGTACAAGCGGTTGTCTATAATATATAATGGAAAACATCTGATGTGTTATACAATACGCACATGCTCAGATGAACATTGGAATAGTTATCGGTCACAAATAATATACAAGTAAAGTTCAGCTAAAGCTAATATGGGACTTCATCTACCTGAGTTAGATTACATTGTGGTGTTTTTTTGTATGAAATTTCAACTATTAGTATAATTCCACCACAGCTCAGCACAGAAACACTGTCTTGGAAAACACAAAGAGGGAATTTTAAACTAAAATGGCTTTATCTTTATTTGGATCTATCCTTTTCATGACATCCCAAATACAAGCTGAGTGTTATGTGGTCACATTATTTCACTGGGTGACAAGGACCTGACACACCAGAATGACTGGGTACGGAGGGATGCAAAGCGCTTACATACACATAGTTTTTGTTCAAAACTGAACCAAAGAGGGATCACTTCTCAACCGCAATTAGAGGAACTTCTTAAAATGGGCCAGAGTACAAAAAGTCACTTTACTCCAAGGCTGGAAGCTGATGGTTAGTTCAGTTCATGCTTTTTACCAGCAGATGTCAGGGTTGTCACAGATTTGGTTGGATGCTCAGTTTGGTCAGTCTGCTGTGTGTGGTCAGAGCATGGGCTCCACACCATGTTCCCAATGTAAAAAACAAACAAACAACAACAAAAAACAACAAAAAACATGCTGCTAATGTGAGTATCTAGCCTCTTCCTCCTGTACGCGACAGCTCTCCAGCTGCTCCAGCCTCTGCTGCTGTTTCTGCACCATCAGATAGTAAATCCAAATTTTATTTCATTAGCTTCCCAAAGGGTTTTGACATACTATTACAGACATATTTACAAGTGATCAGTATTGGAGTAATAGAGCAGTATCTACATATAGTACTAGTATTGTTAGTACTCCTTATATATGGCTAAAATAACTTAATGAGCATGGTGAACGTTGTTGTAAAATTATAATGTTACTGTGGGCTACGCATTAGCTTGGTAGCCGGCATAAGCCACTTGTTTAAGTAGTTAGCATTTAGCTTGGGGTAGCACATTTTAGCAAGCTGGATCGGTATGGAAATATCATATTATTAAACAAGGTGTTTACTGGATTACTGTGTTGCAAAATTGCATGCAATTGATGAAAGAATTATGCAATGTGGCAGGGAAAATGCTGTTTACTGTTACTCAGTAATTCTGTAGCAAGGTCTAATTTAAAATTACACTCATTGTTTCATTTGGTGTTTCCGGGTATTTCCCCAGAGCAACTAAAAGGGGATAAGGAGATATAACGCCATTGACAAGCGCCCAAATGAAACACACCGCTACTGTACCTTGGCTAAAATTACAGGTTTCTCTGGGTTTTACCACTGTTGGAAACATTTGGAATAATGTTAGTACACATCTCAATATAATTTAAGGTCTAGTTGTTTTTAGACATTTTAATGCGGAAAAGTTACATATCATACTAAATGTTGAAAAGCAATGTTAAATGATATTGCATTAAGACTGAATACAATACATTTTTGATAAATACTTTGAAGTATGTTTAAAATTAAACTATTGGTGAAGTACACCTAAGCTTGTCTTGTAATTACATTACAAAGTATTTCAAGCACATTTTCTGAATATATGTTTTGAGAAAAGATGAAATGCTCTTAGGAAGTACAGCTAAACGGTGGGCTATTTTATTGAAGAGTGAAGTAAAGGTATTTCTCAAAGATGTATTTTAAATTCTAATAAAGAAAACATTTTTATTTACTTATTTATACTACAGACACATATATTTGAACAACATAATAATGTAGTACATAATGAAGTACGGTTGTTACCACATTAAGGCACAGTTGACACAACTATATTATAATCCATTAGAAGTAGGCGGGCACATTGTAAAAATGTACTTACATGAATTATACCTATACTGTATTTAACCTTAAGTAAATAAATATGCTTTTATAAAATATATTAAAATATTCTTAAAAATCACACTTCTCAAAAGCAGATTTTATAAATTAAATTAAAAAAGCAATTAAAAAGCAAATTACATAATAAATGAAAGCATGTTTTGGTAGAAATTCAATAAATTGTATAAATAAAGTTAAAACACACTAATGTCAAATTATTTGACAAGACGTGAAGTCAAACTAAATAGTAGTATAAGTAAGAGTGAAAGAAATATGTTTTGGGTAAATACACTAAAATGTTGCCAACAGTATGCTTACGTTTTATTGTATTTATTAAAGCATAATTAAGCATAAAATAATGACACAAGTATTTAAAGTACTTTTCAGTAGCCTGTTAAAATAGAGAATGTAACTTAAATGCACTTTAAGTAAATACATTAGGAATACAAATGTTCTATAAACATACTATTTGAATATCTATACAAAAAATTTAATTCATTTAAGAGCACTTCTTTTCAACCTGGGATACTCTTTTTCATCTGAATTCATATTTATACTTTAAAGGACGATACTTGAGTCCCTTAGATCACAGGGAGCAGAATACAAAAAAGAAAGTGAAAATGTGGCACCACACCAGCAAAATGATTTCTGATCAAAAAAGTTGGCCAGTAGTATGGTTGCAGTACTCAGTCCCTCCAGGATTTAACAGCCTTTTTTTTAATAGATTGTTGCAGCCCAAAATTCCTGATTTTGCGGGAGCTTTTGTAAAACAAATTGTCTTCTGTATTTTTGTTCCAAAGAAGTGTCGAGAATACTTGGGGAGAATAAAAACTACTCTGGGCTGAGTTTTCCAAGTAACCTCACCAAAAAAGGCTAAGGATGCTGCAAATGTTTGCATACTATTAAAATAAATATAATTATATATAAATGGGTATATACTGTATATATGTATATAAATAATTTATTGAATGAATCAAATTTCAACATATCTGTCAGTGCCTTGTTGATCTTTACATTATTAGTTTCCTAACCTGGCCTGGGACACACATTCATATGATTTGATAAAGTACTTATTGGACTTTAACTTTGCACTTACAATAATGAGCGTAGCTGTCCTCAATCTCATCTCCAGTTTTTCCTGCATCCACCGTGTGTGCACACATCAGTCGTGGGGGGAACTGAACAGCAACCCCGCCCGCTGCAGAGAGCTGACAGGATTGAAACAGCAGCAGCTTTCAGCGACTTTAGAGTAAAAAAAACATTACAGCGTGTATTGATGTTAAACTGTATACAGGTTGGCAGGACAGTCAGAAACGTTTTGCACGGTCTTTCGATGTATGTTTTGTTGGTAAATGTGAGATGTTCGAGTCACACACGTCTCGTCTTCATATAAGAAATAGGGAAATGAATTTGGTGACGTAGGCTACATGTGTTACGTCAACCCGTTCTCACTCCCGCTTGGTCATTGGCTCTCAGAGTCACATACTGATACAAAGTCTGGCACGTGGGAACGCTGTCATTTTTGGTCAAATTTGAGGTAAAGTTGCGGTGATTGGTCAAGATTGCAAGTCGCACCGAATTCACGGTGATTGCGTGAATTGTTGCAATTGCGACATTGCGAAATCCTGGAGGGACCGATTTGAATTACACCAACTATCTTGATTTACAAGGCAGTACACGAAATAGGCCAATCTATACATTAGAACACTATCTCCACCATTATCGCAACAATTTCAAACAAACACAAAGACAAACGTTAATTAAACTTTGGGTTTCATCTGATTCTAAAAGGACAATGACAGTTAATACGTCATTCAGTTTTAGCTGATTAGTTAGTTGCTACAGCACAATACACATTTTACGTTCTCTCCACTTTGCTTATTTCCCTAAGCACCATTGATGTCCAGAGAGCACAATTGGCTAGATTTTGGAAATCCAGGCAATATTTTACCTAAAAAAACAGGAGTAGACAATAGTGACTAGGGTAACTACCCTTCTGAAAAAGGGGTAACTAATCATTTGTTACTCTTTCAAAAACAGTAACTAATCATTAACTACCCTTTTTTGTGTACCTTATTGTAAAGTGTTACCGATGATATCTCTTTCTGCCACAGTTTGCTGTGTTGACAAGCTTTGCAACCTAAAAATCAGAACAGCCTCAGAAGTGTTGTACCAAACTTGGCCTTGGCTATTCTCCCTCCGTCCATTACTGATACTGTAGATCCACTCACTCTATGTCACAAAGACATACATTGTACATCCATTATCCATCTGTTCACAGCTCTTATTATAAAAAAAAAATAATCCAACCCCACTTTCCACTCGGTCAGCATCATGTTTCATTCATACATTGAGTGAGCCAGGTCTGTCAGCTTGAAGCTCTCAGCCACCTGTCTTGAGTGTTGCATCTTAGCCGACAGTGCCTCTAGAATATCATTCTGGTCCACAGCCGTGGCTGTCCGGTAAATGAACGTCCCCATGGACTCCAGACCCTGCATACCTAGATTCACCCCACAACCTGGAGGATAAAGAGGACGACAAAGAGGGAAAGGACAGGGAAAAAATAAATCACAGACATCATACCTGCATCAAATATAATGTATATCTAATGATAAGAAGAATACTGTAACCCTAAAGTGTCTGGCTTAAATGAAAAGAAAGCAGCAGCACATGAATAGAACAGCATGGAGACAAAACCAGATATGCATCAGCTGAAAGACCATTGAGTCGACCTGTGAGTCACACACACACATACTGCACGCATTCAATATAATTTATCCTATCCTCGCATCTCTTTTTATTCCCATCTTTCTCACTTTGTCTCATTTATTCAAGGGGCTCTCCTTTCTGCTTGATGTTCTCACCTTGAGCAATACTTTGAGGATAGAAAAGATTGCCCATATTAGAATATTGTACTGTGTTTAGGGCAAATATTCCTTCCTATTCTGAGCAATGCAATAACAGGTGTTTTATAGACATGTGTACCTGTGTCGAAGTTGAGGACGCGTGCCGCCTCCCCCTCCACAGTGACCGCCACATTGTCCCCCTCTATGTAGGCAGCACTGATGCGTCGGTGTGATAACTGAATCTCAAAAAGACGGCGGCTGCACTGCATGTGGTGGAGCGTCACGTCGTTGAGACGGGGCTCTATGTCCGTCTTATAGACATTGAAGGACTGGTGGAAAATGTTCTTCATGATCTGGGCAGCAAAACAGAGACGGATCATTTGCAAAGTGATCAAAGGTCCACTTCTCTAACTTTTAACCTCAACTTCTTGTAATGAATTAATCAATAACGAAAATGATCATTAGTTGCAGCCCTAATTGAAACGTGGTCTTCTAAAAGTTTACTGCAAGTTAAGAACAAGTTAAACTTCAGAAGTAACTTCCTACCTTCTATCTGTACCAACGCATCTGTGACTCACAAAAGCACTACGTCATTTTATGTTGATGCATGAACACTGAAGAAGAAAAGCTGCTGTGTTCCTTCCCATTGATTCCACAGTAATTGGTGGCTATTGAGTGACAAGCCTCTCTCCACCATTGTTGCTCTTTCACCCTGCTAAACTCTGCTCTTCTTCGACACATACTTGCACAGTCATCTGTTACCAAGTAACAGTGGATATGAATGGCCACCCACATAGCAACAAGCGCTCCAAGGATGGTCTTGCTAACTGTGGGTGTATTACACACTGCAGCTACAGGCTATGCATGACCAGAGCAGTAGCTGAAATGAAAACCTCGAGAGTTTAAATAAAACATCAGTCCAGCGGTGGTAAATGCATCCACAGTCAGTTGTTGAGCACAGGAAAAAACAAACCCGCCCTCAATTTATAATTTATTCACTGATGTGTAACAGCACATCATTGAACAGATGGCCTTTAAACACACACACACAGACACACACACACACACACACAAACACACACACACACACAGACTTTAACACTCACACACACTCACAGACACCCACATACAGACACTAATGGACTCTCACAGTAGTGCACAAAGGCCATTTGCTGAATAAAAGACGATGAATAAGTAGCTAGAGAAGGCAACACTGCGCTGTGGCCAGAGTTATTATTATCTGTCTTTCCATGGCATTAACATGGAAATGCGGCTGCATATTCCTTACTAGAGTCAGCAACAACAAGTAGCAAACAAAACTCAGAAAAAAGATTTGATCCAAGGATCTTCTCACAGAGGAGTTGGCTGTGTGCCTGAGGAAGCGAACCATCTTTGTGTCAGAGGCGGGGCATGCGAGGGCCATGTAGCGATTTCTGAAGGTGCCATATATCTTCAGGTGGAAGCCAGGTTTGGCCGTGACATTTCGGTGCTCTCGGGGGGCCTCCACTCCGTAAGCGGACAGGTCGAAGTAGAGGCTGTGGGCACGGATCTCAGGAGTGGGTACCTGCAGTTAAGGGGGGGGCACGACAAGGGATCAAATCATTTCAAATATAATGAAATTTACGAGGACCAGCAATGAGCTTAGTGTCATATTTGATATCGTCATTTGGATGTTAACAATATATCTGCTTACTAGTAAATCTAATTCTTAACATACGTACATGCACCCTATGACGTTTATGTGGTGAAAAGACATAAACCATGTCTACATGTGGGGCTGTTGTCACTTGAGTTTATTCATGATTAAGAATAGCTTGATTGTTATTCAGTGGTTAAATCTGGTAGTGACTCTCCATTTTCCCTCAAGAAAAAATTTATCAATTTTCTTTTCAATGACATAAACCAGCCAAGTGGCAGCATTTAGCACAACCAAGGGAGAGAGAGCAAACAGAGCAGCGACTGCGAGGAGATGGAAGAGATGGTGGGGAGAAGCAGGTCATATCCTAGGAGGTAGATTCAATCACTACAGGAAACAGCCAGTGAGAAAAGGCGCCAATAAAAGGGAGACAAACAACCACTAAAGGGAATGTGACATGAATGGTTATGGTGGCATAAAATAGCAAGGGCTGAACACTATGCTTGTGTTCAGATATTAGACAATGCATAGACTATGCTGAAAGCTGTTTTTACTTCTTTACTTGTTTATTTTTTTCTCCAAACTAATTCTCTCTTTTGTACAGATTGTCACTCTATATAATCATGAGAGCAAACCTTTCCTCTACACACATCAGGTTGTTTCAGTCTGTCTGAACAATACTTCTGCCTGAAGAAGGCCCCAAAGGCTGGCCGGGTGTCTGTGCTACACCATACTCCAAATATTACATATTTCTCATTGTCTTTATTTCTTAATCTGCAGTTTCAGCCCATCCTTGTCCATAACGTTACATCCTCATTTTAGTAGTTTTGCGTGACTCATTTTAAGCCAATTCCTGATATTTTACTTTACCTTACTAAATACTTTTTCTTGCCTGAACACAACTAGTGCTTTTTCATAAGGTTTACTATGTGTTTAAAACAACTGCACCTTAAATAGAACTCTCAAATGATTAAACCACCAGCGCATGGCAGTAAGAAAACGATCATATGTGTCATTTGGGGAGTCTTTGAAAATCGACCTATAAAGTTGTTAAGGTATGAGGATGTGTTGACATATAACACAATCAAAGAAAGACCTAAATAAAATATGTTTACTCTGTGGAAGTGTTCAATATTCATCTACTCAGTATTTTATGGGCTGACTCCTCACTGAGACATCATTCAAGGAACCATCTGCTTACATAATGTCAAGTGACCTTTGACATGCTGTGTGAAAAACATTGCATCTGATATGATTTGACTTCTTGACTCATATTCATCTGGAAGCGAACAGATTAGTCTGGACAGGGAAAGGTAATGAATTGCCACCTAGCTCCATTAGAACAGCTGCTCTTATCAAATTCAATGAGTAAATCAAAGGGACAATGTTGATGGTAACGAGATGCAACTGTCGGCTATAATCTGGGTGTTGATATGAGAGACAGATATTGTGTTCAGCTGATATTGGCAGGTCCACATCACTGTTTGTTTAACTCAGCTTTATGAGGACAAATGAAGTTGCCTTCTATAAACGGTAATATCCTGTTTCTACTGCCTTCATTCTTAACACAAACAGCAACCTGTCAGTTATTGCCTCAGTGTGTGCACATGAGTGTATACATCCATTAGTCCATCTGTCCATGTATGTGTGCAGAGAGAGAGAGAGAGGGAGAAAGAGAGAGAGAGAGAGAGAGAGAGAGAGAGAGTGTGTTTTGCTCCTAACCTGTCTCTGATCTAGTCTCTCTATAGTTGCATTAGCTCCATAGGCATGGCAGGACTCCACAGTGTAGTCAGAGCTGATGCCCAGCACCGCGCAGGATTCACCACATGACCCATCAGCCACCACTATCACACGGGGCCACTCATTCCGTGGGATCCGCCGCAGGTATTCCTCTGTAAACTGAAACAACAAGAATTAAACAGCAAAAAAACTAAAAAAAAAACTGTTCATTGGACATTAAAATGTCATGTACATGTTTTAGCTTCATATTGTAAAATGAGGGTTTACTTGTAAAATATTCAAGATTTGCATAAAATATGCACATTTTATGTTTTTCCAATGCTGATAAGGGCTAGTTAGACCCACAGCAACTTTAATATATGTTTTACATGTAGGACTGTAAGGCTCATATTGCGGAAAACGGCGTTCCTCACTACACAGCCTTTAAGACAATAAGACAAAACCACAGAAACATAGTGTACCTAGTTAGCTGCAAATAAAACAACACATCCTCACTCAAGTAAAAAGCTGGAACTAGGTCATATTTGGAATTTTCAATGGAAGTAACCACTTAAACGATCAATCAGTTCTCAAACAATTTAGTCAATTGACTAACTGATAATTGTTTCAGTTCTTACAGCATCAATATTTAAAGATTCTGGAAATAACTTATTTTACTTTTAATCTAATATTTTACTGCTGATAATTCTAAAGATCCTATTACTTATAATTATATTATTACAACTTTCACTTAACCAAAATATTTGCTGTCTACCTCCTCCACTGCCTATTAATCTGAGAAACAGGTGAGTTATATTGTAATATACCCTTACAAGCCATTAAAATGGGCTCCAAAGGTTGTGCTTGTCTTGGCAACAGTGCTTCTCTCAGAGAGATTTATTATTATGCCTGTGTGTGCATTGCTGCCCCTCAGAAAAACACCAGATACTTGCCTGTGCAGAGGAGGAGACAGAGCAGGACAAAGACTGGGGAAAGATTGACAGGATGAAAGAGAGAATAAAAGGGCTTTACAGGGGCTATAATGGCTCAGAGCCAAGGAGATCTATGCTAAATCCATGTAGACTGCAGAGAGCAGGTAACTTAAAAGATCCATTTTGCATTCTCAGACCTTTAAACCACTGATAGGCTAGGAGGGTGAAAAAATAGCTAATCAAACACAATGTCCTGTCTAATAAAGGGGAAATGGCAAACTTGGCAGTGACTCAAAACAAAACTGTAGTTTGTTGTAATCAAAGACCCTTTTAACCTTGTCTCCCATCTTCCAAAGGTTGGTGAGTCACTGGATAGCAGGGAGGACAGCAGCAACTAACAGAGATGACATTGTAGCTGAGGAGGAAAGAAGCTGCTGGCCAGAGCCGGGGTCACAACATCCACAGTGACACTCACCCAACCTTAATAGAGCTGTGATAAAATTGTGTTTCTGGTTTCCAGCAATGACAGAAATATTCACTAAACATTTCATAACTGTTTGCCCATTCTGATCACTCTTCGCTTCTCTCCAATGTTTTTGTGTTAGTAGGTTATTTCTTTGTCCTGTGTGTGTGTGTGTGTGTGTGTGTGTGTTATGAAGCCCACAGTGAGAGCTATACAAATAAGTGTAACTTCTTTAATAACACAGAGATAACATTCATGATTTCATCATACTGTAGGCCTATTCATCACAATTTGTGGCCAGGTGCCAGAACATGTAACATTTAATATGTGATTGACTCTGGAATACCCTCTAAGAAATCTGTAATTCAATCCTTTACAATCCAAATAGGATTAGGCTATGTTTTAAAATCCATTCTATTTTGATGATATGTTTGGATTGGAATGTGTTTACTATATTCTGCGTTTGCTTTCAACTGACCTAAAAACAAGCTTAGTTAATTCTCCTCAGGTTTGGGGTCAGCTTACATAACACGTTATTCAACTGATGAGGTTGCTTTCAGTCTGACATCATAATGTTTAGCTTTGGGAGAAATGTAATATATCTACAGTATGTTTGGTCTAAATTAGAAATGGATTTATAGAAAGGGAGATGTATTGATGTTGTCTGCTGCAGTATACATTTACAACTAATGACAAATGAATAGAAAAAAATGTCCTCTGTGTTTCAGGGTGCTACAAGTAATTAAGGGAAAGCTGGCTCATAAGGCTCTTTAAATGTCAGGAAGGAAATGAATTAGCTATTAAACCAGAGAGCAGTTTTGTTCTGCCTCTGATTGGACATAGGAACAGACATCTCTGTCGCCATCACAGCTGATAGCTATCAGACTCCTGCTGAAGTGAAGGCACACACCAGCCTCTTTTCTTTGACCGCTGCCACTTAGGGGGGATCAGGTTCTGACAGACTATGAAGGCACGTCATAACAAAATGAGGTAGTGTGAGTCTCTCTCTATTCTACAAAGTCATCACATATTTCAGATCAGGGTTCTAGGTATCATTGATGAAATTGCATAAGATAAAATTGAAGTTGGATAAGATAGGATTTAATGCCTAGTAGCCAGACTAGCATTAATATGAACCTACCTGTTACAGACTGTCAAAAGCTTGAGGTGCCACTGTAGCATGAACGCCTAACCAACTGATTAATAATAATTGAGTGAAAATCAGCGAGGCTATACCTTGGTTCCCAGCTGCACCTTGACGTCCACCTTCTGTTTCTTCTGCTCCAAGATGCTCAGCAGGTACTCCTGAAACACGCCTATCCTGGTGAAGAAATGATCGTTGTGCCAACAGCCCTCCATGTTATCAAAGTCAACCCCAAGTCCCAGGAGAAACTTAACACTCCGGGAATCCAGGGCGATCTGCTGGGGCCGGCAGAGCAGGGCAGTCCGGTACCTCTCATCCAGCACGGTCAGTTTCAGCACCTTACCGGAGCGGACAGCGACTAGCGCGGCCGTCAGCCCCACAGGTCCCGAACCCACGATGAGCACCGAGATCCTGGCCCGCCACTGTCTAATGCCGTCCAGGCTCACTTTTACCACCACATACACGGCCACTGCCACCAAAGTGCTCAGAGCAGTGTCATAGGCTAGAGCGCGGTACCTCTCCTCCGCGTCTTCCCCGATGCCGCCAACTACAGCATTTTCTGCGTGCAACCCGTCCATACCGCACGCAGGAATTATATTGTAATGTGTGCCAGCAGCTGTATCCTCCCTTATCAATTAGCTGAACGTCCCCTCATCATCTATGCATTCACCGAAAGAGAGCAGCAAGCTTTACATTCATGCACACAGCCAAACCAACCAGCCGAGACTTGCCAGCCGCATGTGTCCTCTCCGCTCCCTCAGCTGCAAGTTGAGTTGTTGCAGCGTTTTCTCTCTCTCTCTCTCTCTCTCTCTCTCTCTCTCTCTCTTAATACGGTGTGTGTCTGGAGAGTTTAGCGCAAAAAGAGCTTTTTAATGTATCAGCATTATTCGCGTAAATGTTGATATCGTCATATTGCTGCAAGTAGCAGGACCTCGTAAAGTCAATGGAAAGCTAGTTGTAGGTATGTGACCGTATCCCTTCCTAAAATCCAATAGATGCTTAACAGCACACTGCAAGGGCAGGACAATGTGCTTAGGTTTTATTCTGAGAAACTATTGATTTATTGTTACGCACGCACGCACACGCACGCACACAAACACACAAACCAATTTACAATCCCAAAGGACTGATTACATAGTGTAGTGACATCTACCCCTATTTTCCAACAACAATGTTCCTTTAGGAATGTGATTTGAGATTAAGAAAACAGCCAGAGAAGAAGTCTGCTTGTAGAAAGATTCACATCCTCTCAATCTCTCCAGTAACTGGATTGTGTGTGGTTTCAATTTTTACTTTTGTTTCCCTTTCTTTCCTCTTTTTTCTTGTCACTGTCTTATCCTTTCTGAACTAAAGGAGGAAGTCGACTTAAAGATACAGTACTAGACTATGGAAATGGCTTCTCGAGGCCAGTTTATATGAAGATGCCTATTGTTGTGGTGCTGCTGCTAAAAATGAATTGTAATGGCACATTTAAAGTAGCAGAACAGAGTGACCTGTACAGACTTCTATGCAAGGTTGTTTAGGTTCCCTTCGCACATCTTTATGTGTGACAGATACGCCTCTCAGAGAAATAACAAATTAAGAAGCTGAATAAAATGTATGAATATTGTGTTACCAAAGACCAGCATTCATGCCATATTCCATCATCGAATTTCCCCATTATTTTTCTGCTCTCACCCTTGAATGACCCCAATGCATCACATTCATCCAAAGGTTTTGCATTTTAAATAATGCTCTGACCTGTAAACCCCATTTTAGCCCTGCTTATAACATTTGCACTTAGAAGGCAGTAAGGACATCAATTTACCTAAGTGACTCTTGATTTAAGCCAAATTCTCCACAGGAGACGGACAGAGAGGTTCACATTTTTCTCAGCATTGATGACTTGACAGAAAAGTAAATTGCCAGAAATCCAGAGAGAAAGTGTGGGGAAAAAGACACACATACAATCCACATACTCCATCAGTAATTGGTTTCTACCTCTGCAGGTAGCTGGCAAAGGTCAGACTGTCCAGTCAGGCCAGATGAAAAGATAAATGAAGCTCTATTTACAGTTAAGACCTGCAGGCAATAGACAACCAGGGACAAGGCATTTTCCAGGGAAATGAATGGAGAATTGTCACCTGAAAAGAAAATGATAAGCTGAAATATTCCATAATGGTGCACTGATGATGGTCACTGTAAAAGTGAAATGTTGTTTTGATCTTAATGCAGAATAGGACTGCGTGTTAAAAACAACTTAAATGCAAAAGGTTCTAAGAACATAGTACATACAGTTGTGTTCAAAATAATAGCAGTCCAACATCACTAACCTCATATATCATATTTTTTGGTAGGAGTGATATTTCTACATGGCAAATAATTTACTAGTAAGTGTTGTAGAGTCATGGAAAACCAACAGTCATGACATGCATGCTGCTCATTCTGTGTGACTGAATCTGTAATTGAAAGAGGCATGTTCAAAATAATAGCAGTGTTGTGTTCAATTAGTGAGGTGATTGATTCTGTGAAGAAACAGGTGCCAATTATGGAATTAAAGTTATTATTAAGTATAATATGGAATAAAAGTGATTCTAAGGATTTTGAGCATTATTCACTTTTTTAAACATACTGCTATTGATCTGAATACAACTGTACATGTTTATGGGTAGATTATTTACATAAATTGAAATTTGTTGGAGAGTATCTCACCTACCTCACCAGGTCTTCCTTACATGACGTACCATAAACTAATACACTAGAAAATAATCAAACAGCACTCTTGCTTTGATTTTCCTCGGCATGCTAATTTATGCAGATACACAGAGGCGACGGAGATAATCCTTAAACGAAGCCTGGGGATTTGAATGTGTTAATGACACTGAGTGGATCCCACACACGTCCTCTGACACGCCTGAACAAAAGGTGCACGGAGAGCAGGTTTTTAATCAGCTTTCCCACATCATACAGCCAGTAATAGAGCCATACCAAGATCTGAGGACATTTCTATCAGGAGAGACTTTGTTGCAGATATGCAAAGATTTATTGTACATGTGCACAATATGAAATGTCTTCGGAGATTAGACTCCATCATTATAAATTAATTTTAAAGGGGTAGAGCATAGACACTAGTGATGGTGGAGAAGGACCGAACGAAGGAGTGGACTACCAGAAGGGAACCCAAAATAATGTGGTTGATGATGACCAGAGGTGGAAGGGGAGGAGGAGGGTTGCACGATTGCCTGAAAAGACAGCTGACGGCAATGGAGAAAAAATAAAAAGCAGGATGTCAAGCTGTGATTGGATCTTGAATTTTGTGACCAAATCTGGTTGGGTTACAGAAAAGTAAACACCTCTAAACAGCTGAATAGTTTTAGGAAGAGAAACGGTGATTAAAGTTAATACAAGGCTTCCTGAAGGAATATACGCTGCGCTGCATTAGAGAAAGAAAAAAAAACTAATTTGGCCCCCACATACAAACCCTCACTGTCGTCAGGGAGTTCAGACCATATTAAATCAGCATATTAACATAGAGGGTCAGCGTCAAGGGAATAGGATGAGGCATCTATTTGTTTGCAGTCACTACATCTTTGAATAATGTGGACAAGTTGAAGTGAAATGAAGTGGACAATTAAGGGACTTACATGAATCAGATCACCATGTTTTTTAGATTAATTTTGTTTTGTTGCAAAATGCATCACTTTGGGCAAGAACATGTAGCGTTACATATACTGTAACTGCAAACTTGTCACAGCCATAGACATCCAAAAACTGCAGCATATCCAAAATGCAATGCCTTTTAGGTGCGGTTTCTTTCCTTCTCAAAGTAGGTGTAATTTAGCTCCTTTTTAAAGCTATAGTGCGTAGTTTCTGTCTACCCCATGAGGAAATCTAAGTAATGATAACACTGTTAGCGCGTCCACAATACAAGCCGTGTGATCATGCACGCGCCCCCACCCCTCCATCACGCAGTTGCTAGTAGCCAAGGAGGATTCAAAAATACACGATGGTCTCTTCAAAAGAGGTAATCATCTTCACTCGAGTTTCTGCTCCCCAAAGTCGTCAGACACCACAATCTTTGGAACATAGCCATACTGTGAAATACAGAGAGAGTGGCAGCCGTTGACCTAATTAGCTTCACTGCAACTCATTTAGCAATGGCTTGGATGTAACTGACATTCATTAATATCTAAATGTTACGCACTAAAGCTTTAATCTCTAAAGTAAAATTAAGAGTTTCCTTTCTGGTGGCATAGCACTGCTGTGGGATCTCACAGAACTCACACAAACTGACGGGTACAACATGCAGAGGTTTCTGGTTAATTTACAATGAACTGAAAATACTTTCCACTGGACCATCTTTTCAAGGCCTTGGCTAAGCAAACAGTGCAGCTGACAGTGATACAACACATCTGCCTGGACAAAAGCCAAAATATTTAGCTTAGTTTATCTCGAGGACAGGCAGATAGGTGGAAAAAGATTATGCTTTCTGACTGGGTCATTTCACTCTTAAATTCAAATGTTTTTGCACTGTAACTGTTAAAAGAAACAATTCTTCTTCCCTTTTTGCTGTGGGTTAGATGTTGGTGCTGAAAGTGGGAAATTTCAGAGGAAAACAGCATTAATTCACAGTATTTGCACTGCCAACTGTCAAGCCTTCCAGCTGAGTCTCAAGTTGTGACGCATGCAGAGCTGATAGTCTAAGGCGGTGACATGGTTACAGGCAGCCAAGCACACACTATGACCACAAGGAACAGATCCGATCACCATGGTTACTCAGTCCATTAAGGTCAGCGTGTGACGCTGGATGTTACCATCTTAGCAAACTAGTGGAAGGTTTCCATCAGCAGTCAGTTGTTGCAAATCTGCGCTTTTGGTTTATTTTGCTGTCCAGAAGAGCACACCCATTCCTTTATTCCCTTTTTTCATCCGACATTCATTAAGTTCATTCTTAATGAATCAATCCAAAATTTTACTGAAGCATGCCATGGCACATTTACAGAGAGCCTTTTATTTGGAACTGTTTCCCAGCAGACACATTGTTTAATGACCAAAAAAACAAAACATGGTGACTAAAAATAGTCCCATTCAGCAGATCGGCTGCATAAGACAAGAAAGCAAATCTCGACAATAACAGAACTAAATATATCTTAAAGAAAAAAATTAAGTTTTCACACTGCATACAAACTAACAATCCTGGCAGCTGTTATAACAAAGCAACACTTTATTTTCTTACTGAGATAGTACAGGGACATATTTATTGGTTTAATTATCTGCTAAAACTCAAACATGCACATAGAACTGGATCTTCTTTGATTGTAGCACATCAATAAGGAGTTAACTGTCATGTCTCAGGTGTAATAAAACTTACATTACTGGATCTTCTTAGGCAAATGACACTTTGTTTCTCACATAATGAATATATATCTTTGAAATACTTGTGAAAGCCAATATTAACAGAACAAGAGTAGTTTGAAAAAAAAAAATGAACATGTTCTCAAATAGGACTGAAGTCATGGGACTATTATTGGCATCACATTAGTTTTCACAGTAGTTCACAAAGACAAGTCTAATACGATTCAAGGGTTGTTGAGTGTTCTCCACCTAAATTTAAATTATTTAAATTTTCCCTTATACGTTAGCACAATTCTGACTGTATACAGAAGGTCTGACTCACCCAAATTCTGTTTAAATAATGATTTTTCTCAAACTGTTATCCCCGACAAACTGCAGACGTACTTGATATACATGACTTTGACAACCAGTCATGCCAGAACATCATTGAGCTGCTGTGAAAAAAATCCCATTTTGGATTGTGATACAGCTGCCTTGACAGTTTTAGCCTAAATTAAGCTGAAGTCACAAGTTAAAGAGCGTTGTACTCCACACACTTTGATGGCACAGTCGTGAAGTGTTTCTGACAGATAGTCATTAGCCTCTTCAGTCCCTGTAGAACAAAAAATAAAAAACACAAGGCAATTTAGTTGGCAGGTCAACTATATCTCACCCGGTGTATTTTTTTTTTTTTTCAAATAGCCTAGCAGCTTATTTAGACAATGGTGATGATGATTAGTGATATATTGATATAAAGTGATGACTTTAAATAACTATTGTATATGACCAGTCAATAACCTCAACTTTGAGTTCCTCTATAAAGCTCAGCAGTCTGTTTAATTGACATTATTAACATACCACAAATGCCAATTTGTACAGAAGTGGTGCTCTACAGTGAGAATAGCGCAGCAACATTTGCATACCCTACATGCAAAGTATTTACCGTGTTGTCAAGTTTCCGCATTGGAAGTGTCCCTTATGAACCTTATTCATCCCAATTATGTTACTGTATGTCTATATGAAGAGTCAATATGCATCTTTCTGATTTTAGTAATAGATCACTTCCATGGAAAGCACAAAAATGTTAGGACTAAAAAAACAACAGTCAAATTGTACTTAAGTTAGGCCTGCATGATATCTGAAAATCTTTTTTCCCCCTGCGATATATATTGCGATATGAAAAAAGAAAAAGTAATTTTTAAAAGATGACATAAATAGCTCTATTTGGAAATAATAAATCATTCTTGACTACTGCTGTGATTTTGTAGGGGAGTGCATCTACATAGAAGAAATACATTAAAAAGGATCTTTTCTAATGTGAACCATTCTTTGTTGAACTTTAACACCAAAGCAAGTTAGCGCTGTGACTAACATTACTCTTCTGAAGTTGTTTTGGAGAGGGAAATTAGGTAGAAATACTCTGGTTTGAATAGCATGACACGATTGTAGTCATTTAATCCTATCAATCCAGGCTAACGTGAATGACAGTGACTGCATGTTACTTCCTCTAAATTTCAGGTTGTGGCCGACTAGGGGCCAGCTCGTAAGTTTGATATATCGATCAGACTTGCATGTCACGAGTACTAGCAACACACTCTGTGTATCCAAGAACAATTAAATCAGTGGAAATGACGTTAGATCAGACACAGAATTCTGTAGTAGATTAGTGTTACGTTTCCAGTGTCGCGGCTCCGAAACGTAACGTTAGTTGTGACGGACGGACCCCTTAGATCTTTAGGCAAACTATATTAGCTTTAGCCTGGCTGGTAGCAGCTTTCTGCGGGGGGAAATGGCCGGGAGACGTGATTATGTTGTATCAATCAGGTGATTTATTTCGTTTTTGCAGCAAACATAAAACATTGACTACTGTAGCTCCACTGACTACCCATCGAAAACTATGCGCATGACTGTGTCATTGGCAGCTGCTGTCTACGGTACTTTTCTACACACGGAGAGCCTCACTTCCCATAACAAACCCAAGGGGAATAAGAAATATTCTAAATTGTATGGTAACTAAACCTGAATATGGCATTGCATTTAACTGTTTTTTACTTTAGAGCTTGAGGGTCACTGTCCTAGAAACAAATTCTAACCTAAAAGAGAGTAGGGGATAACCTCAGGGTCTCACCTGGATGTATTTTCTCTGTGTCTCATCGTTGAGAACATGGGCCACATGCTTGGAGAAGATCTTTTCTCGCCCAGTACGAGCGTGGATACCCACCATGGTCACACCGATAGGCCAGGGAGCATTACCAATGGCCATCTGCAAGTAGGCATCATTTGCCTGGACAAAAAGTTGGATAAAGTTGATACATTTAAAAATGAATAAAAGGGGCTAACATCAAAAGACTGTTAATCAGGTGATGATATACCTTGACATATTCTCTCTCCAACATAAATTTAATTATGTCCGTGATTGACTCTTTGATGTCAGCTGGTAAACTCTGAAAGAAATAGAGAAATTTCTTATATAATTATAACTATTAGAAAAAATATAAACTATACAAAGCTGGTTTTACTCTCTCCAGAAATGTTACCTTCTTCCGGAGCTTCCTGAAGAGAGGTTTGAGGTAAGACTCGGTCTGTGAGTGAGTTGCGCTGGCCAGCTTGCCCTGAACGCTTCGCTTCACGTGGTCCTCTCGGCTGTTCAGATCTTTGGCCCAAACACCAAGAAGAAACTGGTATACAACAGGAAGGAAATGAGGCAGTTGTCAAATATTAACACGAATTTAAATGGTGAGAGAAAGATTAAGATTTTTTTTTTTTTTTTTAAATGGTAGCATTAAAACACATCACAAAAAACATCCCATCATGAAAATAACTTGTAACATCTCTTCATCCATTTAACAACAATGCAAATCAACACTCTAAATAAATAATAATTTAAAAAAAAAACATGAATAGCAGTCATTGTTATTGTATAACTTTTTTTTATCCAACAGCTCCCTCTAGATCAAAAGGTAGAGCATGATTTTTTTTTGCCTTACCCTCAAAAACTTGTCAATAAGCTCCTGGTCTCCATCATCATCTCCTGTGCCTAGGGTTTTACCAAGAACCTGAAGGAGAGTTTCAGTATCAGACACAAACTGAATCATGGGCTCAAGTCACTAAAGTAAACAGAACTAAAAAAGATTGCAAATCTCAGCTTATGACATCAAAATGAGTAAATAGTTATTGATAAATTGCCTATAACTTGATCCAACAGGGGGGGAAACCGTGACACTACGCAATGTTAATTATATAATATACCTCCAACTCTTCTATAGTGGTGTTTTCTTCGTGCACTTTCAGGTCGTGCTGTGTGTCCACTTCTCCTGGCTCTGTTCCTCCAACAATCTCATTTAGGTACTGCTGGTCAATCTTGTCCATGGCTGCTTTTAGGTCATTCCTCAAGCCCTAGACACAGAGGCAGTGTTAAACTGTGTCAATCAGGATACAATAACACTAATAAAAGAACCACATTAAAAAAAAAAAAAAAACATACATTTCACCTTTATAACATTTACTGCTTCACAGAACTTGTCTGGAGCTTAGTTGAAAGCAACACAATCAAATCTGTTTCCAGGGACGGCTTAAAGACAAGTGTATTTTGAAAGTCCAGAATTGAAATAGTTATGCCATGCAATTTTTCAATGTAGAGGTTACTGTGGGATTTGATTTCCTAGATAGGGTGGACTTGAAACCGCATATATTTACTGCATAATGTGTCTTACTCCAAGACACACTCAGTCCTACCTTGTTTACTTCCGGGGTCAGAATCTCAATCTTCCTTAGTCTCTGGAAGGCATCATAATCGGACTCTCCAAACAGTCGAACTGGTTCCCCTCGTTCCCTAAGCCGGCGAATTACCTAAATAAACACAGCCATGCAAAAGACAAATGAACTCTTAATATGGAAAGAAATAATACTTTGAGGGAAGTGTTAATATTTTATATTGACTCACTTCCTGTCGCGACAGTGTCATTGGCAGCTTCTCTTCTGTTAGCTCCAGTTCTAACACTGGATTAGCTGAGGTGGATGGCTCATTATCTTCCTTTCTTATCAATCTTCCAGACAACATGAGAGGAACAGAAAAAAACTCACTATTAAAAGGATTATTGAAGGTATAGAATTTGATAACATCAAAAGATTGCTCTTTCTGGGCCAATGCAAATGAAAAAAAATACAAATGGGATTTGTGAAAAGTATTGGCAATGTCTTCATGAGATGAGACCTCAGGAATGAAGAGGATGGGTTTTACTATGAGGCATTGGATTGCCAACACTCACATCCCTGTCTTACCTGCAGCTCTTCTATAAAGACAAGTCACTTAATAACTTACCAATAAAAGGAAGCATTTTGAATTAGGGCTGGGCGATATGGAGAAAATCAAATATCACGATATTTTTGACCAAATACCTCGATACCACAACAATATTGTATTGTTGACTATCTGTGCTTTCACAAAATATTTACACAATGATATTTTTTATAAATATCATCAATAATGTAAATATAATAACTACGTGATAAAAGGCAAATAACTGAACAGCTAGAAGAGTCTGGTACGTTCAGAAAATGACATCACTTTAATTGTAATGCAGCCTTTAAAACCAGGACACCACTTATGTCATATCACAATATTACGATATCCAACATCTAAGATGATATTTAGTCTCATATCACGATATTGATATAATATCGATATATTGCCCAGCTGTAGTTTGAATATTACATTAATCTCATTTCAATGTGTGTTATTTGAAAGCTAGCTGTGCCACCTAAAGCCTAATCAAAGGCCAAAAAAATATTCAGTAATTTTTCTCCAAAAAAGGAAACAGTATGCTACCAGATCATGCTTTAATTGGCACATGCATCCCAGCACTCTTAGATTGTGGTAAAAGGAGCACAATCTAAAAGAACAGAAATTAAAAACAAAAAGCCTTCAAACAATGGCCCTTGCTCAAATAAACACTGTACACTGCAAAAGCATATATGTTTGACATTTTAAGCTTTGCACAAAGTAGAACACAAATGCAGTTTTCTACAGAGCAACTGGAAATGCAAAACTTTATATAAATGTATTTATAAAAATGTATAGCATCATTTGTCTATATATTAAAGATGCTGTCACAGATTATGTGCAAAATAAGAAGTGCAGCTTTGCAACAGAATTATCTTTTATTTCATTTCAATCTCCCATGCTGAAATTCACACCATGTCTGTGTCCCACACATTGACTTTGTGGATTCCTTTCCTTGTTCCCTTGCTTTCTGACAAGTTATTATTGCCGTTTTTAAATAGTTTGTAACACATAACTGGTCCAGCATATAGCATAGTTGTCATAGTGGTTGCTGCATATAAAATAAACAGTTAAAAGCATACACTACCGGTCAAGAGTTTGGGGTCACTTATACATTTCCATACCACTCCATTATAGACAGAATACCTGCTAATTTGGGTGGGGGGGGCTGATCTTTAATGCAATATCTACATTGCCCATTATCAGCAACCATTCATCCAATGTTCCAAAGGCACATTCTGTGTACTAATCTATCATTCAAAAATAAAAAACTAGAAAAACATTGGAGAACCATTTTACTATTATGTAAGCACATAATGTAATCTGAAAACGGCTGCCCTGGTTAAAAAAACAATGCAACTGATCTCAGCTGGCATTCTGTCTACAATGGAGTGCAATGGGAATTTCTATGTGACCCTAAACTTTTGACCGGTAGTGTATACATCGACAAAAGGTGGTGTATTGGAAGCGTGAGGTAGTTCAGCAAATTCATATAATGTAGGTGAATTTAAATAAATTTGTATTTTCAAATTAATTTCTGTTATTGGCTATTTGTTCATGAAAGTACTTGTTTGTACCATCTTACAAAGAGAATTATTTTATGTTCACAGATTGATTTGTTTTATGTTGAATCAATTATTTTGCACCAAAACCCCAAGTCCTCATGGGGTTATTTCTAACAACCCGCACTGGAAAATAAATACATCTCCACCATGTTATTTCTGCTTTTATCCTCATTGGCTTTAGAGAGTAGACTTTCAGAAAGGGTGTCAAGGAAGCGGAAGCCATTGGGACACAGTGTGATTTATCCTTTTGTCATGCATCCTGTCAGCTACTGTTACTGTGCAAATCCCATACCTGGCTGTCAGGAGTCTCTCTCTGTACCTACAGATGCAGGCAGCAGAGGCGGGTTGGGGAAAAACAGCAAACACAAACACTAATATAGACCATAGCATCAAAGCCTGACCTTATTTTCTTTCCTGGCAAAAAAGTTCAACTACAGTATTAAGTGTGTCATACTAAACATGAGATCAAACCTGAAGAAATGCAGTGATTATATGTTTTTCTGTGTGTGTGTATGTGAGAGAGTAAAAGAAAGAGAGTGATCTTGACAGCAACCTTGTATCCACATCTTATGAAGTATTCTTCTTGTTCCATGCGTGCAAGATCAGACCTTTTGAAGAATTTTTTGGAGCCCTGAAAGCAGAAAGATAGTTGACTTGTGACAGGTCTAATCCAACTCCATGTACAATGTAAATATTATTATATATACGTATTATTTATTATACTTGTGGCAAAGCCTAAAGTAGCATAACATAGTAACCGTCGTGCAACAAAGATGCCATATACTAACCTTTTCCTTCTCTTTTGCTGTGATATTGCAGTGTGTAAATCTTTAACACAAAATAGCTAAGGAACTATTCTTTTTTTCCTCTGTGTTGGAATGAATGTGACAGCATACTCTACAGCATTTTAAATAAAAAACTCATTATTTTCAACAAAGTAGTTGTTTTAAGTTTAAGTCTGACTGAATGTGAGAGCAAGAGGTGTCACAGATTAAACAAAAAATGCCATGATATTATATGTTACAGGTAACAGTCAAATTTAAGGAATAACATAGGTAAAAGAGAAAACAAGAGACACTGACAGTTCATCTGTATTAAAAGAACAATAAAACACGCTGTCAAATGAGGCTATCAAGATTCCTGTTGTACTGACATGTCCTTACCTAGCTAACGTTATCCCAATCTTTCCATCACACTGAAAAAATTATAAACTTGTGTGTGGCGTATAAAATTAGTTTTGGGATTTAATCCCAGTGTTCCTTCAAAAGAGGGCAAGCAAGGCTAACGTTCATTTAAAATGTAGGGTTAACAGTAAAACAGCTATGATCATTTTGTCTTTAGTTTAAGCAGAATATTAAAGAATATCAACCAGCTAACGTTACGTATTTGCTAACGTTAGCTAGCTAGCTACGTGTTTACCTCACCAACATTAACCTAACTGTTACTATCAGTCTCACAATGTTTAACATTAACGTTAGCTATTTACTGTACGTGGAGTTCAGTACTGTATCATTAACGGTACGTCTATCAATAACGTTCCTCGTAAAACATCTATGATTTTGGAAAGGCTGCGTTGACCGAAATGAATTAGCGTTAGTGTTAACACTAGTTAACCTTTTAGCAAAAGGGGCTAACTAAGCTAACGAAAACAAGCAACTTCTTCAGATAGCTAGCTAACGTTACTCACGTCAACAAGCTGTTTGTCTTCGATGAGTTTTCTTTTCCTCAGGATCTCAGCTTTCAGTGTATCCATTTTCAATTGTGGTCGTTTATTTCTACAAATAACCAGACACGACTTTCACCACAATGCTACGCTGGCTACTAGTGATAGCAAATGAAGCTTTGGTGAAGCACTGAACCTGTTGTTTTGAAAATGGGTTCATTACTAGAAGCTTCAGTAACAGCGACCTCGCCTGGTGAAGTGCCAAGGCTACATCTAAATTATCCCGACAAGATAGCGGACAGGAGGCTTTTAGACTAGTGACACGTACGTATACTAACAATGGGATATCACTTTTTAAAATAAAGATTGATGAATTTGTGTATTGGTATTGGGGAAACATGGGGAAAATATGGCACAAGTTGGGTGTGCTTGTGTAACTATGGCTACCGGGGGTATGTGGGATATAGGGAACACTCAACGATTTTTATTAAATAAAATTATTTTTTAACACTTTTTGGACTGAGCCTGTTTTTTGCTCACAACATCTCCACATTTAGAGACGTTTATGTTTAGCCAGTATAAAAAGGTGAGGGTACACATTTTTGTGATTTATCCAGTATCCAGAGGGTCGTCAGATCTTTCCAGCGGTGGAGCCGTCATGTACCGCTGTACCTCCACTGCAGCTTTTATATTAAGGAAAAGACTGTCACTGTAGAGGCTGCTACAAACCAAACGCAACTTTTCTATGCTTTGAGCGTGCAACAATTCAGACTCGAAACGAGGCGGTGCCAGTTGCAGTGGCCCGCACCACGGAGTGGCGCTGCGAACCACACCGAAGTTGCTGCTTCGGACGTCAAACGTCACACGATTTTCTCCGTACCAAAGCAACCTTCAGAGCAGTGGTTCAAATGAAATTGTAGTTAATGGTTTGAAGCACGTATCGAAGCTTTAGTGTCAGACTGCCATCACTACTAGCTACCAACGCTTGACGTTTGACACTACTTCTACTACTACTACTACTACTACTAATTCTTCTTCTTCTTCTTCTTCTTCTTCTTCTTCTTCTTCTTCTTCTTCTTCTTTTATTTGATAGACTACTTTTGTATTATACCGCCACCAACTGTACAGGAGTATGTAATACCATGAATTTCATAGAGTCTAGGCTTGAATTAAGTCAAAACAAACAAACAAACTAAAAATAAAAAACTATGTTCTTTTCATTAAAGTAGTATTATTAAGAAAAACAAATAAATCTTCAAGTCTCTCTCTTGGCATGCCCTTGTATTCAAGTATCGCATGTATTGAGTTGTCTCCTTCCATTTCCTGCTAGTGCATTCTACTGTCAATATATTTCTCACACACAAAAAGTTGTTTGTTGTTTGTTTTACATCTTCTTTGTCTTGGAAATTTATGCATAATACATTACCATTCCATACTATTTGCAAGGTAGCATTTAATCCTGTGATACCTGATCTAAGTCTGGTATAGACCACTTCTTCCCTTCGGTTTAAACTCAGCGAAGTAACCCTTTTACCGGTCACATTCTTCTGTATTTTACGGTAGTTTCTAGCATTAGACTCTGCCTCCCAAATCCACGTCTGAGTTTCGTTGTAAGAGCCCCAAATGAGTGACTTTGTTTTAATGATTATGTTTTAAAATAGAAATGTAAAAATGCAATGTAACTTGGGTTCACTGACCATTTAAGTCAGTGTCTTAAGTATTTAGTCTTTTTAGAGAGTTTAGTATAGATACCACCATCAAAGGTTATTATTTCAAGACTATCACTCTGAGCATAGCCTGAAACGACACAATTACTATGGGTTGTGTTGGTATGTTAGGCTCCAGTAAATACAAATATTATTTTGGTTCCCAGACATGTTTATAATTAAATATAATGGGGTGATGGCAACTAATAGGCTACTGAAAAACACTTTTAATTCTCAGCTAAAGCCTACACACCTAGTGTTAATACAAGTCCAGGGTACAAATCTCAAAAAAGATCTTTTTTTAAGTGGTTAAATTATTGAAACACAATAGACGTGTTTTAGTAAATAGACGTAGTACGTGTTTATTAGGCTACGTATTTTTTCTTTACATTTGGACATGAACAAATAAAATCATTTTAAACAAATAGCCTGCATAGTCTTATTGAAATCAATAGACTTTGGCATGCCCTTATTCAGATACGGTTATGCCAATGCAGTGTTTGAATTAGATTATATTCTCAGAACATGTTTAAGTTTGTCCAAACTGAACTTGTCGCTATATTTTGGTGCATATTCTAAAATATAAAGGAAATCAAATTACAGAGTTCTGATGCTCCACTTCTTTCAATGCAAACATAGGGTAGCCTATTGGTAGGCTACAAAATGGTAAAAAAAAAAACAGGCTGTGTGAACGGGGATTGAAAATGAATGGACCTTTTTGAAATCGTTATAGGTTGAGAATGAGAACTCAGGAAGTGATGGAAAAAGTAACATAAACTTTACTGGCTTGATCTTGTCACTATGCCTCCTACTTTCTGTGACTCAGAATTTATACCGTTGCCCGAAACGAGATCATAACTAGAAGGAGGGAAAATGTATACATTGATGCACACTATAAATAATTGAACAACCAACTCACCAAAGAGTTTCAGTCTGCCGTTCTTTCCAGTCAAACAGAGGTGGCCATTAAGCCTATGCTACTTTTATGTGAAATGACTCACTATTACATTAATAAAGACTTAAACAATGCTATTCAATGTTATCAATAATTTGAGAATGGGGTTTATGTTTGCAGTCTGGTCTCACAGCTGATTTTGTTCAGTCCATTGTACACCACAGTAGCAAATGTTTGACTCGACCTTTTTAGATGAGAACATACCATCAGGTGGCGCAAAGGGATATGTGACGAATTTTTAATATTAAAGTCATTAATTTATTTACATGACGAAAGGGAAGAAACAGCATCCTTGTTGGGAACGGTAATCAAATCCTATAATAGCATTTACCAGGTCCATTTAAGCTCAACACGGCGAAAATGTCCTGATGACAGGATCTGTAGCGCAGCCTGGGGAAAAATAACTGATTAATAAGGCAGACGGAGAGTGATTCCGCTGAGTGTATCTGATTTTTTCTATTTGAAGAGCGATTTTCGACTGCACGACTTACTGTAGACTATATTCCTCCTGAAGATGGAGTTTGGGGAAAGGAAGAGGAGAAGGAAGTCACAAAGCTTTAAACTGGTCACGGATGAAGGTAGGCTGTTGAATGAATGTAAAGACCGCGCGAGACGCGCGTCTGTCTGTCTGTTTGTCTGGCGCTGTGTGCCAGCACAGACGACTCTGTAAACAAAAGCGATGGCCACGACAATGCCCGTAGTCTAAATGTCTCGCTTATAACAGCTAACTCTAATGATTTAAGTCTTACATGTAAAAACCTTCATGGACATCAGTCTCAAAATAGATTCAAGAATAGCCTATACAGTTTATAGTAGGCTATACTAGTCCAAAATATGAAAACATGTTGCGCATTCTGAACATATATCTTAAATTGTTCACTTCCTGCTGAAGCTATACGCTCCAGGTCACCTCTCTTGGCAACACTTCTTCATACCACCTACAGGTGGTGGTTTGTGCATGGGATGGGAGGGGGTGCTGTGCTTTGGTTGACATCACAGTTCCGTATCAGCCTGCACAAGCTAATCATTGCAATGAAAAAGGTCCACATCCTTCTATCACAAAGGACTAGCCTATTGAAAAAGTAATACATTCATTTTAATTTTATTACAGCAAAACTGCAACTATTTCACAACAAAACCTTGCTGTTTCTCTTGTAGATTTTGCGCCTTCATATATGATGAACTCCAACTGCAAAGGTATCAATGGAGAGCCTATGGATGCTTCTGTGCCTGAGGGTATGTGACAATGAAAGGATTCATTTCTATGATACAGCATGGCAGATCACACTAATTAGATGTTTTCTTTCTCTATCTCTAAACGTAGTTTGGTTAGGGGATGAAGGCGTGGAGATCAAGAGGCAAATCACAGGAATGATGAGGCTTCTGAGTGATAAGACCAGCAGGGTATATCAACGTGTGGTAACAGAGCAGGACAACTCAACAAAGGAGTCCCAGGAAAGGCATCTGACCTGGGTACATCAGCCTGCACCTTCACGTCTTGTATCAGAAGACCACCAGAGCATCAGCTGGAACTCTGCAGGGGATCCAGGGCCTTCACTTTCATCCATATCCAGCCCCATTGTCAACGGTCCAGGCTGTGGACAGTACAGCACCCGCTCCAAAGCCCAGAGGATCCTCAACAATAACAAGGATATGATCAAAGTGAACAAAGCTAACGGTATAGTATCAATGCAGGTTTGAAGAAGAGAAAACCAACAGACATTTCATTTCCTAAAGAAAAAGGATGCTGATAGAATGCTGAACACCAGACACGTTTTATAATGTACAGTTATGCACAGGTATTTGTGTGTAAGTACAGCAGACACTTTTATCCATATAGACAGTCAATCCCTCATGCACATATACACACTTGCATGTTTGCATGTTTAAGTAGACAAGCCCTAACCAACATACTATTGACTTTCCAGCAGATGCAGCCCCTCCTACTGCGCCAGAAGCCCCCTGCTGTATGTGTAACTGTAAGGGCACCTTGTACGCTATTTTGCAGGAACTGCGTGCCATGAGGAGGCTGATGCAAACTCAAAAAGGTCAGTGGATAACAAAATACTCACACACTGTGAGAATGTGAGTATTTTTAATTCATAAAATGAGATGTTTCTGCTTTTGCTAGCATCCTTGGAAAGACAAGAACAGGCAGCATCACCATGCCAACCTCGTCTTGGTCCAGGCCCCGCTCCTCGCTGTAGGCCACGCAAGAGGAGGCCAATCTATAAAGTGGCACCACTGACTGTGTCAAGTACTAGAAGAGCTGCTCTTGCCCCTCCAGAGGCATCACCAATAATAGCTGCACCTGCAGAATCTGGAAAGGGTGAGGAATGTGAGAAAGAACATGGCTTATCTACACCCCAAAGTCACCCTGTGTGCTCTGAGGTTGCTGTACTGCCAAGTCAGAAAAATCCAGTAACTGTCAACAAAAGACACAATCCTGTTCTGAACCAGCTGAGGGGACCTCATTCGTTAGAGGTAATCTGCATGTTAGTGTATATGAATGTACATATATGCCCATGTGTGTTTTTCTGTGCTTAATTGGTAGCTCTAATTTGTGTACTGTATTTACACAGAGAAAAAAATGTGATATTGTTTTCTATCTTAACCTAACACATTTGAAAAAGTCATAGAATTGGCAGGCAGAAATAGATGTGGTGAATTTATCCAACTACATAATGCTGCCTTAATTTTCATTCAGATTTTTTTTTTATAAAAATACAGAATTAAAAAGGTTGTTTGTAATTCTGTAATAAAAAGTTCTCTATTAAGCATGTTTGTCTCCATTTAAGACATTTAAAATCTATTAACTCCATGTGCATATATTAAAAGCCTTGCTTTGTTGCTAAGGGGGACCTTTTTGTCAGACCACTTTGGATCTCAAAATCATAATTTTGGGAAGGTTTGAGGTATGAGATATAGTTTTGCACAATCATCCTCATGCTTTATTTTACAATGACACCCACAACATCATGACAGTGACTTCTGTAGAAAAAATTGTGCGTTCTCTCTTTTTCCTTTGTAAAAACTGAATTTATCTTGTTATGATTTTATTTCCCATTTCCCATAATAATTCAAAGTATATGTTATTTGATTCTTTTTCAGTCTGAGGTGCGTCTTGCAGAGGATCATGACGTGTATATCTCAAAGGCTCAGCTAGACTCCATTCTGGTCAACTATACACGCTCTGGCAGCCTGCTGTTTCGGAAACTGGTGCGCATCAATGTTTTTAAGACCAAATTGTTTAGCCCTTTGATTGTGGTTAACTTTGCAGTCAAGCAGCATCAGTTGTTACTTACATTTCATTTAAACAACAAACTAATAACTAACATTCATAATAAGCTATATACATTCACAAAAGGCTCAACAATGTTTCAACATGGAGCTACTGTTTGTTTAGGTTTGTGCCTTCTTTGACGATGCTACGCTGGCTAACTCATTGCCAAATGGTAAAAGGAAGAGAGGGCTCAATGATAACCGTAAAGGCTTGGACCAGAACATTGTGGGTGCCATTAAAGGTAAGATATAAAAGACTTAATCAGTTTTCTACCAGAGTACAACAATAATGACATTAATGGAACACTAATTTAATTGTGTCAATTGTGTAATTGTACTATGTCAAGTGTTTACAGAGAAATACTGCACTGAAAACCGAATAGAGAAGTTGCCCGGGCCACGAGACTGGGTTCAGATCCTTCAAGATCAGATCAAACTTGCCAGAAGGAGGCTGAAAAGAGGTGCTGCTATAGAACATGTTTTCCCCCTATTTATTACTGAAATAGCGTATACAGTATACTTTTTGTGTAGTATCCTGTTTTTTTATGTGAGCATGGTCAAAGGAAGTTCATCATTAAGGCGTTACCAGTCAAAAGAAGTATTAGTAAAACTTGTTCTTCCCTTGACTCCTTAGATGCTGCAGAAGCAGAAGTCTTGAATGGACCTTCCACAAGTATGAACATTATATTAAAATGTTCACGCATACAGCTACACACACACACACAAATAATCCTACACATTTTTCATTGTTTTATATCATTACTCAATGTCACAACAGCCTTCCATCAGCCCCCCCCCCCCCGCTCTGAGCCGACCATGCCTTTACTTCTCACACACCCCACAATTTGCTGTGGCTGGCTCACTCATTGGTTCATAAGCTGTGACATTTGATATTCTCTCACAGCTTCCCAAAATGTCAGCTAATTATCCTCACACCATGCACCTTATCTCCTCTTTCTCCTCTCTTATTTCCCTCGTTGCCAAAATAACAATTCAGTGTTTTTTTCCTAATGAAGAATATGAGACCCATATACAATTCTCCAAATGTGTGAATGCAGTTGTCTTAACACACAAATGCACTGAGGCTGTTATGGTAGTGATATTTTAGATTTTAACACTATTTTCTCACTTCCTTTACAGGCTGTGACTATAACAGGCCTGTCCGTGTGGAGGGGACGGTGGTGAACATGACTGGTTGATTCAAGGGTTGCCTCAATGGCCTTACAGTATATTTGTTGGTTGTCTTCTTTACTCTAATTTGATGCATTTTGCCACTTTAGATATTTCTTTTGCAGCTGTAATCTGCTCTGTGTTATGGATGTAAAGAGAAACAAACAATAGGACCAAATGAAGAAGAAGCCTGCTTCACCTACCAGATGCTTCATCTTTTGTGGTTCTTGAGACCTTTTATTGGACTGATACTTGGAGTCATTGAACTATACAGTGGTTAAAAAACGTCAGATCATTTTCAGGTTTAGAAGTGACTTACTGTTTACATTATAAGCTACAGCTTTAACTTGCCTAGTTCTCATTATACTAGAAAGAGTCACGTCTAGAATTGGAGGTTTTCCATTGTGGATTGTGCCTTTTAAATGACAGTACTTCAATGAGTGTAATGTGCAGTGCAGCATCAACCTTATTGTAATTACAAATATTACATCTAAATGTAAATATCCTATGTATTTTTCTGCCAACTTTGCAAATTAAAAATGTGTTGGTAGGCTTCAACTGGCTGAAAATATGAACTACAATATTCTATGAATAGTTTTTTTTAATTATTAGAATCTCTTGGCAATGCATTTCTGTGCTATTGTTGTTAATATTGTGGTGGAATTACAGTTTCCTTAGTTTTTGCTCACTGTGCAAATGAAATGAATAATTTACAACATTAAATATCGTTTCCTGGCCATTTTGACTGTGTCGTTTTTCATGCTCGATAAGCTAAATTTACAACAAAATAAATTTGAAAAAGACAATGTATTGCTTGAGCTCTTTCATAAACATGAACATTTTGTTCTAATGTAAAAAATAAAAAAAACGTAATTGTTACAAAACATTTGTTGCAACATAAACGTAATATAAAAGATAAGTTCACAGATGCACGTTTATAAATCTCAGCCATTGTTAAGTACCTATACTACTCACAGCCATGCAATGTTATGCTGTAGGTGCAATTGGAGGGAAAACAGTAAATTAAAGGTACACTCCATTGAAGAGATTTTGTTGCCAGACTCTACAGCTCATTAAAGGGGATGTTAAAGCCGCCACTGTACAGGCAGAGGACCCTTTGAGATCTCGTGAGTTTCCTCTTTGTATTGGAAACCATATATTATTTGATGAAGAAAAATCATGGTCGGATTCCTACATTTATTGAAATACATTCAATTATACGAGATAGCGCATTTTTTTGTCATCTAATTCTGAGTTAGAAGACAAATATGTGTGACTTTTCGTCAGGCATTCTCGGAGGACGCTCGATTCTAGCCCCAATGCATTCTGGTGCTGTCCCCGCTCTTCTGTTGGGATTCACCGCTAACGTGAAGCTGGTAAGAATAAACTGGACATAGCAATTAAAGGGGAAATGTTGCAAGAATATAACTCCGCTTTGGTCCTAAAATCGCATTTAGGGCAATTGTAAACACTTATGTTGCACCATATCATTACAAACTTTGCACAAGTAGCATGTTTAGTGCTGTTTTATTGATACGAACTCTGATGTTGCACACATCGCATGGCGAGAGACAGGAAAGGGTTAATTTTTTCCGCCGCCGACATTTTTATTCGGCGCTCTACCGCAACTTTTTAACTTAGATGTGCAACGAGCTGGCACTATGTTTTTACAACTGTGCATCACATTTGGGCTGTAGCCTGTACATGTGTGTTTTTAGATGTACTGCAGCTGGCACACCGAGCTCTTTGTTGCACGGAGCGGCTTCACCCCATGCATTGATCAGCGTTTGCAAGCGAGAGCTAGCATGAAAACTGAACCTGCATTTCCAGCAAAACAAACAAACGTGTTAAAGATGTAGATGTCCCTATCAGCGTATGTGTCTTACAATTGAGCGCCCAGTGTTTTATAATGTGGTGTACATTACACCGAATAGTTTACGTCTGGGCAGCACTGATATTGTTAGCTGCTACCTCAGGGTTGAATGAACTTCTTAGCATTTTGTCTCTTGAACACTCCCACTCTGTACTAAACGAGGCCCCTGTAGCAGTTTAAACAACAAACCGGTGCAATAAGTAACCAATAACTCGTCTGGCTTCAGACATCAGCTGGCCAAGTGTTTCCCATTTTCATGTTATCGCGGGTCATTCATGTGTTATTCTGAAAATGTGAGAGTCGGTAAAATGATAACGTTACCAGCTCATTGTAAAGTTGTATGTTGCCATGGGTGTGTGGCACAGAGAGAGGTTATTTATAAGAGTCTTGGATGCCTTCATTATTGTGCACGTCAGACTCTAGTAACCCCCCCCAACATTAATTTTCTTACTAAACTGGCAGAATTTAATACATCTTGTGGCTGGATATGAAATTGCTCTTTTTTCCTAATTTGTACATTAACAATATAGTTTTGCCCCAAACATGCATATATCTGGATAATTGAATGCAGTCCAGTACCATAGACCTCCAAAAATACTACACATGAATTGATCATATAATGTTGTGAGAGGTGCTGATTTAATTCTGGTCATGTTTGTAGCTGTTGGGTTGCTTTGGTTAGGTGTAACCTAATATTTCTGAAACAAAACATTGTTACTTGTCTATATTAAACGTTGGTTCAGCTCTGTAGTCATTTCTGTCACTGGGACTTAGACTTTATTGATTCTTTTGGCATGACTCCCATGAGGAAATTGAAAATTCCAGCAGCAGTGTTAACAAGAACAAAAAAATAGATAAAAAAAGACAGTATAAAGACAACAAAATAACAGTAATAATAACAATAAGAACATTCGTCAAATAAAGACAAGAAATACCATAAATTATTATTAAGGTGTCATTGTTGAGTCCAGTGTTAAAGTGATAAAGTGACCGTGTGTGTGTGTGTGTGTGTGTGTGTGTGTGTGTGTGTGTGTGTGTGTGTGTGTGTGTCCTTTGCCCTTTTTCCTCCTCCCCCCGAGGACAAAAGATGACAAGAGCTGATACAATTAGTAAATCAATCGATTGTGAGGATTTGCTGCTAGGTTTTGGACTGTTGATCAGACAACTCAAGAAAACATTTAAAGGTGTTCTCGTGGGCTTTTATGAAATTTAAACTGGCTTTTTTGTAGCCTGGACACCAGCCGAACTTAGCCCCACCCACAACATTTGAGGTCCCGAAGTTCGGTCTGGACTTGATCCGTTGTGGAGCAACTTTGTTCGAACATACATACATCACATACTCCATTGCTCTGATTGGTTGTAGGTCTATCCAAGTGAGTGCAGAGGCATTTTCTTTCCTGGTTCGGTTGAAATGTGCCCCATAATCACAGCCCAATGGAGCAGTATCAGACTCATATTCTGACTAGAGTCTGAGTATGACGACGTCAGGCTAGCTTTTTTCACTATTTGTTCAGAATTTTATAGAGTAAACAATTATTGACTAATCAAGATTTAATTGATAATTTAAATACTTGTTAGTTGCAACCCTAAAGACAGCAGAGTTAAATCAGCAGCTCTCTGACACGGTCTTAAAAAATACTATGATAAAGAACATAAAGGCGGGATTCATTGCAGTGTTGTTGCTTCGCATTGTATAGAAGCTCATTTGTATTTTGTCATGATTCACTTGAAATGATGCACAAAGGAGCACATTTGTGGAGTATCTGAAATGGCATTGCAGTGCTGTGAATGAACTGAGGTTTCTTTTATTATTTAAAGTATATGCAATTAACAACCTTTTCTTCTAGCCCCTTGGGACATCCAAGCAGTTTTTCCAATCACCAATTTTGTTGTTCTGTCCTGGTCATTGATGTGGTCCTAGTGGTGAAGACCCAGAGTTTCTTCAGACATGTCCGTGAGGGAGTCCTTTAACCCCGAAAGCTATGAGCTGGACAAGAACTTCAGACTCACACGCTTTGCTGAGCTCAAGGGCACAGGCTGCAAGGTTGGCTCGCCTTATCAAAATCTGCTTTGGATGCAGTATTGTTTTTGTATAGCTATACAAATTAATACGTATTCTGCCAGATAAGAAATAACACGTAAAAATGATAATCGTGGTTATTGTCTTTGGTTACAGGTGCCCCAAGATGTGTTACAGAAGCTGCTAGAAACCCTTCAGGAGAACCACTATCAAGAGGATGAACAGTTCCTGGGGGCTGTTATGCCCCGATTAGGTATTTATGATCTTCATATATACAGCACTATAATAACAAATGTGTTACGTGCTTAACAATGATATGGTGTAAACTGATTCACAATCTTGGAGGGAATGTCCTTTTTTGTATAATTATTCTTATTTTCATTGAAAAATATTAAAATGATTACAGTGGGATTTTTTGCGAGAATCTGCACCAAACATAGTTTTTTTTCTTTAGTCTGTAGGATAGGATGTGTAGGCCTGGACGTCTCCGCAGCGCGACAATACTTAATTCATGGGTCTGGAGATATCTGGAGATCTGCTCTATAGTTAAATCTATAGTAGGCAATATGTTGGCAAACATTCAATAATAATATTTCAGCATATTGTAATTCAAGTGCTCTGAGAGAAAACTAGACTTCTGCATCTTCCCTTGACTCTGTTTCCAGGCTTTAGAAAATCTAGCCCGTGACGGGAGACTTTGGCCAATGACAGGTCATTTCAGAGTTCCTGTTGGCTGTTGTGCGCATGCATACATGCAACATAGAGCTGCAGGACGAGGTCTCACTCTACTTCATATCGTGGCGTATTTAGCTTTCTACCCATTGCAGCTTTAAGAATTTGTACAGTACCAGAGCATGAAACTCTTCACAATATCACAGACAGTGCTCTTTTATTTTGAAGGCATAGGAATGGACACATGTGTGATCCCTCTCAGACACGGAGGCCTTTCTCTCGTCCAGACAACAGATTATATCTACCCCATTGTGGATGACCCCTACATGATGGTATGGATCTCCTCTTTAATGGCTATTCCTTTTGTCCCATTGTCCTATTAATTATACATTCAGTACATGTGACAAATGGAAGGGTTATAATTCTTTGTCTATATTATTAGTTGTGACGCAGGTTTACTTTGCAACCCACACCAATTTTCAGTATTTCTTATTTCTAGGGAAGAATAGCCTGTGCCAATGTTTTAAGTGACCTGTACGCCATGGGAGTAACAGAGTGTGACAACATGTTGATGCTTCTGGGAGTCAGCAACAAAATGTCAGAGAAGGTAAGATGCATGTCAGTTGATGCGCGTACTTTTGGATCTTGTTTGCAAACAACTGTAAATAACCACAACCAAATACACCCATAATAGAGAATTAAAATAAAAAAAATTAAAAACATGTTACTCAACAGTTATTAGAGAGAAAAGTTTTGTAATAATTCATTATTATTATTGTTTTATTTTTTTTGTTGCTCGCCACTCTGCTCTGGGTATTTATTATATATTTTTTCCAACGTTCTGCTTGTTCTGCTATAGTTTTTGTTCTCTTATTATTCTCGCCCCGTCCTTAGTACATTCATGTGGGCTTTGTATTTAGTATCCTTTCTTTAACTGTCTACATTATTATTGTGGATTTGCTATTTTATCATCCTGTTTATGATGTATGCGTATGTTGTGTGTGATGTCTTTAAGCTAATGGGACCATATATTTTCCCTTGGCGATCTATCTATCTATCTATCTCTCTATCATTCATTCATTCATTCATTCATTCATTCATTCATTCCCTGGGTCTTCACAGGAGAGGGACAAAGTCATGCCACTAATCATCCAGGGATTCAAGGATGCGTCAGAAGAGGCAGGCACATCTGTAACAGGCGGACAGACGGTGCTCAATCCCTGGGTGGTGATGGGAGGAGTTGCTACAACAGTCTGCCAACCCAACGAGTTTATCATGTAAGAATGAGTTCCATACTGCATATTTACGTACTTGTGTATAATGTGTTTGTATATTGTGCTATAACTAAAAGAATCATGATGATGCCATGTTTGCCATTTCTCAGGCCAGACAATGCAGTGCCAGGAGATGTGTTGGTGTTGACCAAGCCACTTGGAACACAAGTGGCCGTTGCAGTACACCAGTGGCTAGATATTGTAAGTCCACCTGCTCACTCATGAATCATATTTTTTGGACACTTCTGTTTTTAGAATACACACCAATGCCGTTGGCTGTAAATGTTTTTTTATTGCTCAGCCTGAGAAGTGGAACAAGATTAAGCTGGTGGTAACCCAGGAGGATGTAGAGCTGGCCTACCATGAAGCCATGATGAACATGGCTCGGCTCAACAGGACAGGTAAAACCTCTATGAATGTGTGCACATACTAGATTTTCCGTCTTAACAGAATTTCTTCTTCTTTTATTTTTTTGTTAATCAGTGTGTTAAGCTGGGCATAACTACATCAGCAGCCTCTGCAGCAGCTTAGCTGTATTGCACCCTCTGTGGCTACATAGTGTCTGCTTATAATGTAAAATATATGCTAAATAAATTCTGGGAAAAGTTTATAATACTAAAAGATAACGTGCATAGTACAGATTCATGCTTGCATTATACACAAAATATATTTAAAGAATGTTTTTTGATGCACACAATGTTTGGCCCACAATGAGTGACAGCCTTTGTGAATATTTGAATAGTAAATAGAATAGTAAAATTAGTTTATACCACAGAGTAGTCTTCAACCGTTTAAACAGAGTTGTGCACATCCCTTATCAACCAACAAATCATCCAAATGCCCTTCTAAGTGTCTCTCTCTCACTCCGTTTGTCTTTGCTTGTAGCGGCTGGTCTCATGCACACCTTCAATGCTCATGCAGCTACCGACATCACAGGGTTCGGCATCCTTGGCCATGCTCAGACGTTGGCACGGCAACAACGAAGTGAGGTGTCATTTGTCATCCACAACCTCCCAGTGCTCGCCAAGATGGCCGCCGTTTCCAAGGCCTGTGGGAACATGTTTGGACTCATGCACGGCACCTGCCCTGAAACATCAGGTGTGTGTGTGTATATAGATGGCTCTGTTGTTTTCTTTCTTCCTTAACCATTGTATATTTTGAATGCATAGGTTACAGTATATGGCACATTTGTAGAGTGAGACAAAATGCTCAATTAAAACAAATAACAAAATGCCAGACTGATGCATTGTTCTGAGGGCCACAACAACAAAGATTCATTCACCCTAGCTGTAGGGATGCCACGGTAAGAACAGTTCCCACCGGTTAATAAACTCGTAACAACACCGGTGTTGCCAATTACCCTGGACATTTCACAAGAAAATATATTTGTCCTCAACGATCAATATCTGTAACATGCAGTGCAGATGTCCCTGGCTCTGCAGCTGCTGCCCAAGTTTACAGTTTACAGATTGCCTCAATAACATAATCAGGTTCCCTAATAGTATTTGTTTAAAATCTGAAATATTGCCAATTTGGGGCTTTTGCTTTTCACTATGACACCGTATCCACTGCCATCGCCTTGTTGGTAAACTCTCCTATCTAAGTGACTCCTGCCACTCTGTGCTGCTTTAAGGAGCAGACACTTTCAGTTTATAATTGTAGCGTTTGGAGCAGTTTTTTGAGTCAGAGCGATTGAATATTTTGCATTCACGACCGACCTGTGGTCCAGCCGCACTACGGAGCCGTACATAAGTCTCACTGTGCACTATATTGTTAGGAATATTGTTACGATGCATTTTCCCGTGATGTTTTTTAATTTTACATTTTTAAAAATATCAAAATTTATGTTATGTCAAAATGTTGTCAATATCGTGCAACCCTAATCAACGCACACACCAACACACAAGTATAAACTTCAGGCCACTTAGGTAGGCTATGAAGAAAGCTCTGCATGATCAGAATCATGTTGTTGTTGTTGATGTACCATGAAATGGAAAAAAACGCCAAAAAAGACCATCAGTCAGAAAGAAATGATGAAACCCACTGCACTGCAGCACCATTTAATGCCTCCAGGGCCTGTATCTCAGGACAACAATAATGTGATCAACATCAGTACCACAGGCAGCACTTAGATCCAGCATTAAGAGAGATAAGCACTTAACAGCATCACTACACATTAAAAACATAATTTTAGACCCTTGTGACTGACTTCTTTTACTTTATAGGAGGCCTGCTTATCTGTCTGCCTCGGGAGCAGGCTGCCCGCTTCTGTGCTGAGATCAAATCCCCGAAATACGGCGAGGGCCACCAAGCGTGGATCATCGGGATTGTAGAGAAAGGAAACCGCACTGCTCGCATCATAGACAAACCACGGATCATAGAGGTGGCACCACAAGCAGCCACGCAGAATGTCAACCCAACTCCCGGTGCAACTTCTTAATCCTCCTTTGCTGCATCCTAGACCGGAAGCCCAATGCTCTGCTGAGTGTTTTTAGACACATAAACTACAAAACCATCCTAGAGTCTTGAAAAATATACACAACATAGTATGTACACCGAAAAGACTGGGTTGGCGTGTATCTACATGAAAAACAGCCCCACACAGTGGCCCAAGGGGCATGTCATCACCTAGTGGACTCAACCTGCAGTATCCCCATGATAAAAAATGAAACGATTGGTAAGAATTAGAGCATACTTAAAGTCCATTTGCCTTTCATGTCTGTTGTATTCTGTTATGTTAAATGTGTGTGATTGGCAGCCAGATTCTGGTAAGAGAGTGACGATGATGATGAAGACAATAATGTAATAACTGTTGATTCGTTTTGAATCTAAAGAAGTCTGGTGTCTGTTGCCTCTTAGGGTCTTTTAAAATTGCGCTCATCAAGCAAGCTGACGGCGTGATGGTGTTTTTTGTTTGTCCGTTCACTTTGTACAGTTATAAAGCCTAGTTTTAGTTCATTGCTGTAACTGATGCCTTGAAAGAAACAGAGTGCAACCAGAATGGTTTGTTTTTTATTACTTTGACTTTTTGTATTGTCCCCACCTCAACTAATAAATATTCAAATAGAAGAAAGTTTGGTTTTGCTCACTCTTTGGGAGCTGCATTTTTGTTAATGGAATGAATCCGATCTGAAATGATCTGCTTGCATCATAAAACTGCAGATTCTTTTTACACAAACTATTCATGTTGCCTCATTTTGCATTAACCTGAAGTCAAAGAAAAACTGTTTTAAAGTCATAAAGACAAAGAAATCGGCATACCCCTCAGGATATGAACCTTTAACCATCTGCATTCCCAATATGATGTCATATTTAAGGTAATATGGTATATAGCGTTTGCATAAATGTAAAAAGCAGTCTGGGTTAACATCAAGTACTCTTGAGTGAGTTTGTTGCCTTTGTTCATGATCTGGGGCATTTAGTTTAGCTCTTAATGTTGTTGCGATCAGTCTGACTTACTGTTACGAAGCTTCCAGCTGAATAAAGTGCAGATCGTTTCTGTTTATCCTAAGGGATGAATCTGGAAGGCCTATGAAAATGTTCATATGGATATCAGGAACATGATATGACCTCCACCCCACCTCTTAAAATAAACATCTCTTATAATACATTGTTTTTCTGTGTCTATTTTTAATTTATATTACATTTTTTTATTTTTAATATACGGTTGTTCATAATTATGTAAAGAATAGAAAAATAGTATGTTTAATTAATTTCTAGTGATTCGTAGTACTACACTTTAAATAAGGCAAAAGTCACAGATGGTGAGCTTTATGTAATTGATGTATAATAACTTAAATTGAACAGCAATTCATACATTCTTGCATGTAACAAAGAATAGTTTCAAACAGTACTGAGTTCTTTAAGCAGACATTTCAGATTACATTAGCTTTATTTACAGTATATGGCATACACTGACAAAAAGGAGGAAGAAACAAACATTGAAATATTGAGTCTTTCCCTCAGAACCAAATCAACAGCTCTGGAAGGTACAATATAAAATAGAAATAAATTAGAGAAGTAACACTTTGCCTTTAGTCTGGCTGGGTGGCCAGCTCATATGATGTGACCCACTAAAAAGGAAAAAGATTCGAAGTGCAACCTGTCACCATAACTTTGTTTTCTTTTTATGGCTGAGGCATGACAAAGAGACTCAGGTTGTATGTGAGCCAAATCCAGCATACCACTCATCACAGTGTCTGTTATATGTGCTTTTTCCCATTTTCCAGCTGTACATGCTCAGTGTGCTCTACCGTCTTCTTATCATTTTCAGGCTTGAAAAGTGCTTGGATATCCAACATGGCCCTCCCAATGTGCTGACCAAACCGGAATGAGTCCTGCAGGTCACACAAATAGTTTTGAAAGATAGCATAAATGGTATACACATGAAGTTATGCATTGCTCTTCGTGCTCTTACTGTGTCAGGACTGGAGAACTTGCTGGAGATGTGGAATGTGATGAGGTTTTCCCCGACAATTATATAAGACACACCATAACCATCATCAGCAACCTAGTTGTAGACAAAAGATGCTATTATATTACTGCACAAAACACTTCCAGATCACTGTGTAACTTGTGCTCATTTCTGAAAAATCAAACAATTTAACTCACTGGGCCAAATCCACCACCAGCACCCACATATTTAGGGAACTTGTTGATGTCTACTAAATTAAGCTGCTGCTGCGGAGTTTGGCTGGTAGACAACTTCCAGGGCTCTGAAAGCACCTAGAAGCAAATATATTATGGCAGATAAGTAAGTAGAAGGTTGTGATGGGTAAGTTAAGAGAAAAAAAACGATTGAGAGATGACAAAGGATAATGGTTCGAACCTTTTTAAGGAATGGTGAGTCGACACCAAGGTATTTGGATACAATGTAGAGACAGAAGAGGTGACGGTCGATACCAGAACCAGTCATGGCCAGACGATACATGTTTTGATGCTTATCTGCTGCTTTCCGAAACAGGGCAAGTCTCTGGGAATTCTGATCACAAAAACAATGGCACAAAAGAATAGCATCCAGGGTCATACATTAACACATATTAAAATTACCTAATCTTTGTCAATGCAAGTTTCAATTCAACCCTACCAGAACATCAGAGAGTTCAAACTCCAGGGTGCTGATGAAAGTGTAGCCAGACAGCTAGTGTTTTTTCATGTTTTTACTGTTTGTAGTTTGAGTGTGGCGTTTTGCTTTGGGTTGTTGTGTTTTCTTTGCTTGCCTGGCACGGACACTGAGGAATCCTCCAAACACAACTGAGGCGCATCTCCTAATCACGGGAGAGATTAGCATGTGGACGCTCTCCAAACAAACCGGGCAGCATGTCCTAATGAGGAGTAAGTTAGTAGCGAGATTGAATACTTGGTGTTTAGCTGGGAAAGAGCAGGCAGAGTGAGCTGTGGAAATGACCTTGGGTGGTGCGGGGCTAGACGGTGGTGGAGAACTAGGCCTATACAGAAACACGTAAACACAATTTACGTGTTGTTTACGTGTGAGAAATCACGTGTATTTGAACTGTTTGGCTTTCCATACTGAACAATACGTGTGCAACCAGCCCACTTCCCCGCATCCGTCAGCATAAAGACTGTAGTCCCTTTTTTCAGACTGCTTTACATGAAAGCTTCCTTTTTTATCAACTACATGTCCACTAATGTACATTTTAAGGGTGGAACTTTGAGTTGCGCCCTTAAAACATTTGGGGTGTAATTTACATTAGGGACCCGTGCCCCAGATCCTAAAGTTGACCCCAAAGTTCTGCTTGTCTTTATGGATAGCATCAGGTGCAAAAACAACTGTACCAAAACACTCCAGCTGCAGCATAAAACAGAAATCCATATAAAAGACCATTTTAAAACTAAAACCATCTGGGTATGTGTATCACGCCTGGGGATCTAACGGAGCTAAATTTCTACTTTGTGACACGGACATGCAGAGACACATTGCCTCTAGGTCCTGGTGACCAAGTCCTAAGCCAAACAAATGTGACCTCTCACCCTATTAACGTGTGCCCTTTTGTACTTTCAACAGTAAGTTTGCAGATGCACACCATGTCACAAATTATGAATTTGTAAGCTTGATAATTTAACACTACATAGGCCTATGTCCAAAGTCAAATTACTCTGCAAAAACAAAAATAAAGTCTTTACTCCAGTTTTGGACTTCAACCTGGCTGGAACCACCTGTAATTCCATTGTTACAAATTCATGTTAAGCAATTAACCGTTGTTTTAACCCACAGAACTTAATTCAACTGAAATGGTTTAATGTTGTATGTTCCTGATTTATTTGAAGTGTGTTTTTTTGTGTGGGGTTGTGTTCTGCTTACTGTTGCACCTGCATCCTCCATGGCTCTGACAAATTCAACAGCCTCAGAAGTGCAGGAGCGTACCGTCTCTGTCCGACCGTCTCTGAACATGCGAGTCATTGATGACTCGTACGTCAGACAAAACACTCCCTGGTCCTAAAAAGCAGATGGATTTAAGTAATTTAGTGATGGTGGATGATATAAACAAACTTCCAACAGACAACAGTAAGCAATAATGGGTAACATTTTATAATAACCATCAATAATAAATTGATAGTTAAAGTGACTATATGTAATTTTTAAATGTTTCTGAAACTGTGTAATGTTTGATCTGATGATCATGAATGACCCGTAACAGCAAACAAGACTAACAGAGAAAATAATGCCCGGTTAGATTTTTCCCACAAAGTCACAACATGATTTAGGCTACAGCGGTTAGACAACGGTACAGAGAACACACACTGATGGGTCACAGATTTCAGCTAAACACCAGAAAAGCTTGTGTCAGTGAGTATGCAGGTAAAAGGTAGCAGGGGATGTCTTTATATAGGCCTAATTGTATTTTAATTTTATTTTGTAAGTTATCTGTTGTAGTTATGGCTGATACTGGGGCAGGGCCATCACAGGAAAGAAGGAAATTAAACAAAGAACAAGAAAAAGCTAAGCTAAAAGGGAAGTGAAAGACAACAGGCAAAACCTAGTCAATCTCGGTCGGGCTTTCAACAAATGGAGACAATTATAGGGTTGTAAATGTTTCAAAACCGACACCAAATTAGCCCTAAGATATGTAATAGGACTATATCTATTTCATTCACAAAATAACTTTAGATTGCATGGTGTGGTTGCATGTCAGTCCCCCTTCCATTTAGCGAGAAGGTTTTATTCCTTTTAGTCCGTGTTTGTGTTAGCCTACTATTTTCTTTTCCCTTGTCCCCCTGTATCTGTGTAAAGCGTCTTGGGTTTTGTAAAATGTGCTACATTAATCTAAGTTATTATCACATTGGTTGCTAGAACTATCTCTTATTGCTTTAGCTTGTGACACAGTGACCGTGAGACCTGGTTTAGCTCACGATACATCCAAAGTAGGCTAAATTACCGTATGCATACATAATGTATGTTATTTTAACAGTTTATTGCTGCACACATAACATTTTCAATATTATGTTTTATGTGTTAATGATTATCAAATTATGTGTACATCTTTAAGAAATAATTTGTAAACCATCAACAAACAATTATTTGGACTAATAATTACTAATGATTGTAATACATTCTTAGTGGTTAATTAATACTTTCTAAAGCATCTCTAAACAGTATTTAGATGTCAGTGCACAAATAATCAACTTCTTTTATACATCACCAAACATATTTGTAATGGAGCCAAAGTAATGTTGTTTGATGCTTGTAAACCACTTATTAATCATAAACTGGTTAGCATAAGCTTAGTTCCAACTTTATAAACGACATTCAAATAATGTTTATAGATGGTTCACAAAACATTATTAACGTTATTAACCACTGACAAATATATTAATTATGTAAATTAATAAATTAGGCTTTATATTACGCTAAACTAATGATAAAATAATGTGAATTATAACATTTCTAACACAATTTTAACTAACTATTGTTTTTTAACTGCTGTTCAATTGTGGTTGATGATGATGGTTATTATGAAGTGTTACCCACTAATGTTAGTAATGTCATGGCAATGGCAGCCCTACCCTGAACTGTGCCAGCTGCAGGGCCAGCTGAATGAAGGCATCAGGACTGGTTCGGCACTTCTTGATCAGTCCTTTCCCAAACTCAGTGAACAGATAGCCATGGAAGTCCACGTCATCAGCTATCTGTTTGGCTGACAGATATGAAGACTCAATGACGTCTTGGCACTAAGAGGAGGGGAAAACAGAAGGATATGCTGATTGATTTTTTTTATATATATACATGTATATACAAATCTAATACAGCAAATACCTATAAATGCAAATCAAATTTGTCAATGGCAATACATGATTTAAGTCTCTGCTGTACCTCCTTTGAAATCTGCCACTGCAGTCGAGTGGGATGAGGCAGGCCTTTGTTCACATCCCCTTTACAGTGTCCCTCCTCTGTGTAGCCAAGCTGGAAGCAGTCTGTTGCAAGGACATACTACACAAAAAGAAAATGCTGGCTGAAGATATTTGCAAACTTTGAATCCTAGTTTTAAAAAATACAATATTTGCACACATTTAATACCTCCCACATATGTCCTACAATTGGTGCATCAGCCCAAGAATGTTCAACATTTACACCCATTTTTCCATTTGGATAAGAAATCAAGGTGAAAGACTTGTCAAACCACCTGTGAAATAAAGAACACTGTCAACGAATTCTTATCAGGGAAACAGATTACTTAAAATCTAAGCAGTGCTGCAGCCAATAGCTACAACAGCTCATTAGGGCCACCTTGAGGGAAAAAAATGTAAATTACAAGAATAAAGTTGTAATGTTACGAGAATGGGAACATTGCGAGATTAAATTTAAAATTGTACGAGAATAAAGTCTTAGTATTATGAGAATATAGTCACATGTGTTAAAATAAGAGATGTGGAGCACTTTGTCAAGTTGTACTTTGGTATAGGTTTCACTAATAGGCTTACAAACATATCTAATCTTTTGGCGCATCAGCACATGCACATTATCATAAGTAGCCTATCAGAAACTAGAAAAGATTATGCAAGAAACTGCATCTGTTCAGAAGAAAGAACCCCACAGACTTGGAGGAAAATTGTCTCTTTTGTGGAGGAGGAAAGGGACGGTAGGGGTTGGCTGCAAGACGTTGTTTACATCAGCGGGCTATTCACTGGGGAGGACTCCATTTTACCCAAGCTTGAAGCATGTCTTTGAAAAACAAAACACCATTTTAATTTTAATAAAATATATGGCTTTTATCAGAAAATCTGAAATTATTTTCTTGTAAAATTATAACTTTATTATTGTAATATTAGTTTGTTCACATGAAATTCTGACTTTAATCTCGTAATGTTAATATATTACTTAATTCTCTTTTATTTTTTACCTCAGGTGGCCCGTCGTAGACTTCTCTGCCTACCTGTCGTAACACTTTCCATGAAGCAGGGACTTGGCATAACTGTCAAGTGATTTGGTGTTGGCAGGGTCATAACCCTGCGGCTCGTCATCTAGTGTGAGGAAGAAGGCAGCTGACTCAATGGCATCCAGGGACACTTTGTTTCTTCCCTGGCTGAAATATTTAACCCGAGCTCGAGCCCATGGAACTCTAGAAGGGGATGTCAGAGTAAGGAAACTTTCCATCTTATTTTGTGTGTTAGTGTATACATGTCCTGTGCATATGTGTGATTGTAGACCTGTTTCCTGCAGTCAGGGCAGCTAATTTTAGTTCAGCTAGTTGGGGTTCTGATGTATCATTGAGGATTCTTTGAAACTGTGTCTCCAGTTCACTGGGTAAGAGGTGGCGCCCTCCAGTGTACAGCCACACTTGGAAGAAACGGCCCTTGTGGTAGACAACCAGGTGCTTACGGTCAGTCAGGTGCTGAACAGTATCTGCAGGCAAGGGCCAACAAGAAAAGGAAGTGTGGACAGAGGACGAAATAAGAGGCCTAACACTTTAGTACAAACAAATGCTCCCTTTATCCCACATTCCTAATCCTGAGCACCTGCAGTACTACTGTTGGATCTTAAATCAACACTAAAACATTAAAACCAGTTGCACTTCTGTTCATACTTCAATTAGTGATGTCAAAGCAACAACTGGTGGAAATTACATCATGTTTTCACCCAGCTCTTCCTTATGCATTTGGTTGTTGATTTTCTGTACAGACCTGAGCAGGTTTTTACCTGTTTCAATCCCAGGAATGCGGGTGGTGTTAAATATTCTTTCCATCTGAGTGGAACACATAGGAACGGTTCCCAAAGCCCTCAGCTGAGAAGAAAAGAGAAAATGAAATCACTGAGAAGTGTGAAGTGTGTATGATTGTTAGGGTTGTGCATTGGTTTCAGTTTCCTGTTTAATTGTGTAGTCTTTTATTCTCTCTTGTCTTGTCTTGTTTTACTTCCTGCCTTGTTTTTTTCCCCCGCCTTTGTAATTGTCTGCCCCACCCTGATGTGTTTTACCTGTTCCTGAGCTCTTGTGTCACCTGTCCCTTGTTCACCTTGTTACCTCTTCTATTTAGTCTCTGTGTTGTCTTAGTCTAGTGTCAGATCAATATTTCTGTTTTGGATTGTGTGTGTGTGTGTGTGTGTGTGGTCTACCATTTTGTCTCTGTGTTCCTGTTACCTGTGATGTCTGTTTTTGACTTTGTGGACTACTTTGCCTGCTGTATTCAGGACTCCTTTTGTTTTCCTTTGTTTGTATGGATTTTAGGGTATTAAATCATCAAGCTCACCACTGCCTGCTGGTTCCTCTAACAATGATTTTAATTAGGTTAGAGAAGAGTGGTAGTAAAGTCATGGCAAGTCTTATACCGGTGCAAGTTCACCGCGTTCCAGTTTGCGCCTGTACTTCAGCATGGCATGAACCACGTTCCCTGCCCGTGCAGCCTGTCGGTGTGTTGGGGTCAAGTACAAGAGGTCCTAACACATTCACCACAAAGACGAAGCAGACACATCCAGTCAACACATACAGACACAGGCAGAAAGCAGAACAAAAAGTTACATTGATTCCAAATATTATTTAAAAATAATAGTTATTATTTTTAATTATTATTAATTATTTTAGTTACTGGCATTTTGCTAGGTGAAGTTTCAAGAATAAAATATATTTTTTTGTTTTTCTCATAAAATAATTATATACATACTTCTTACATTTCTTACATTTTACTGTATAGTTTCTGTATTGATATAATACAAAAATAAACTCCACTGGTAAACCCTAGTGACCTAGTGACAGTCTATCTTACCATTATATAGAAGTTACTGTTCACCATGATAGGACTCCGGCCCCTGAGGTAGATGTACTCCTCCCACCAGTCACTTACCTAGAGAAGATAACACATTACTATCGTATAAAATTAGGATTCAACTGAATTTGAGTTCCAATGTTGTATCACTCTACTCACATAGTTTGTCCCCCACCAGGATTTTAGGATTAGATATCTCTGCAGCTGAGCTGCTTTGGAATTTTTAAAGTCAATTGCCAAATTCTCCATTTGGTTGTACTGTTCACTGTCCAGCAGAGGACGGACTGACTCCAGGTACTGTGGGGAAAACATGGTGTGTGTTGTCAAGACAAAGGAGCAGTGTTATGTAGAAAACACAGCTGAAATAGAGAAGCTGGTAAACACACACAGAAAACCTGGAAGACATCCAGCACATGTGCAGCTAAGGGGACATGACAGAGTTGTATCTACTACTGTAGCTTTTACAAGGTGCAGGAAGGGAGCTAGAACAGTAGATGGTGGCACGAGCGAACTACATTCATCAAATAGTTGGAAAAGGCTTCATTGTCTAGGTTTAGTTAATGTGCTTGATAGGTATAAATATAGTTGTAAAAGGTAGTTAGTTGTTAAATTTATTCAGAGATAAAATTACAAATGGTGATGTTTCTATATCATATTATAACATGCTTGCATTTAGTGTGTTTTTGTGTTATTCATTGCAACAACCAGCATTCGCAAGGACAGCACACACCCTGGCCTCTTCCTGTTTAAACCACTGCCCTCTGGCAGAAATTTTAGGCGAATCCAAACAAGAACTAATAGAGTAGAAAGGTTTTAATCCCAGAGGTGAGGCCTCTATCATTCTAAGTCCACAGTTCACAGAAATGATCAAATAATATGCATTGTATGCAGTTGAATTTTTCTGATCTTGTCTTGTCCTGTCTTTTATCATTACATATTCTTTCTTCTATATTTCCCACCCTGTGAATTGTATCATTCACACTGGGCACAGGGAGCCTGGGTAAGGAGGCCTGGAAACTGTAGAGCAGCGGTCTGCGCCCAGAGAACATCTTCACCAGACTCTGGTTAAAAAAAAAATACACCCAGAACATCAAACACTATATTATAGTATGCTAGATGATTCTTAATAACAAACAAGAATTGACTATACCCTCTGAACTGAGTGAGGGATGCAAAGATTTAATAGATGGTGTACTTGTAGCCAGACTATATAATGGCACACATATGATTAAAGATTCAGACACAGTGAGATAACGATCGGAGGACAAACGTACCAGCCACACTTTGGTAGATGTGCTCATTTTTCCATGGGATTCAAAAATCCATCCATGGTAGGAGAGTAGAGCTTTAAGAGTGTATCTCAAGAGGTAGATGAGGAATAGCCACAGCCCAGTGGCAAACAGGATGGCACTCAGCACCGCTTGGGTCTGCACTGATATATAGTCTCTGCTCAAAAAAAAGGAACAACACCTTTGTCAGTATTAGGGTATGAAATCAAACTGAAATGCAGAATAACTTTGTTTTTAAATATCTGACCTCATAGTACTACACCTAAAGGTCCAGTAGAATATGTTAAAACTAAACCACATCAAGGGAAGACATAATACTGCTGCAGGAGATTTCTGACCTGTGTGGTAGGTTGTCTTTGATTGTGTCAATCATTCCTAGAGAGGGGTCTACGCGGATATACAAGGAACTCATCATGACGATCACCACTATCAGCCAGCTGGACGGACTGGCAGGATAGACTCCAGTCAATATACCATTCTGCAAATGTAAAAAAAAAAAGATTTGATATCAACACAAGATAAATGTTGTGCAATGAATAATGAGGTAATGGAAATGCTCAGGTGTTGAAAACTCCTTATAGCTCTAAAATGCCACAGTTGAAAGCATTTTTTATAACTTATTGAGTGATTCTACATTTTTAATGCTTATACCTAAAGCTAGATCTGCTGTTGTACCTTGAATTGAATGGCTCGCTTCTCCCATGCTGTCACTCCAGAGAGGTAGATGTTTTTGATGACCTCTCGACTCAGTTTAACGTCCACACCATCTGGGCGCACAGTGAACTGGAAGCCCACCGCCTGATGCGCCTCAGCCATGTCTGGATAGTACTTACATGGAAATCAAAAGGAAGCTATTTTAAGTCATCAGCTTTCTGACTGGAAATAAGGGCTATGACAACAATATTGAAAATGAATAAAATGTGAAAGATGTAAAAAAGTGGAAGATGTGGGTCCTGATAGAAATATTACTCTTTCATTGTAAAGTGTGTATCATCAATACATATTTCAAAAATTCTGATTCTGAAATTTAAAATAAATTAATCTTTTTTAAAGGTCCATTAAAAATCATTTTAAGGTTGTCTATGCTTAATGTCATGTAAGTTCTGGATGATCAGCTCTGGATGCTAGTTCTCAATGCCTGCATCCCATATCTTCTAGTATTTATAGATCAGAAAGAAATCTCTTATTCCCATCATGGGAAAATAAAATTCTGGTTCAGACAACCATTTAGCCATGCATCAGTTTTAGAATCCTTTGGTATTTTATTTCTCTATTAACATGCCAATATGTAAGAGTGACCTGAGGTCTATTTCTTTTTTCTTCCTTTTACCAATTATAACATGTAGAGTAACAAAAAACTGGTAGACATTCACAGACACGACTCACAGTGGGGACGATGGTAGGAAAGTTGTACGATCTGTAGTGTTTGTTCATAATGTGATAGGTAAGGCCACTGATATAGGATTCACAGCTATGAGCATAAACATGTATATTGTAAGATTGGAAGGGTTCATTTATTGTGTTTTAAATGCAATGCCCTTGTTGAATTCTGAACTGAAATATTGGAGTTCATTAACCGCTTCATGTTATGGCCAGGATGACGGGTCTAGGATTTCTTTTTCCATGGCATATGACTGAGCAGTCAGCAAGTGGGACAAAGTTCAATGGCCAGATATAGCAGTACACCAGATGGGCATGACAATATAAACACAGAGTGCAACCAACAGATACATACAAAACATGTTGGCATTAACACTGAGAATCTATTTGACAATGTGAAGGTCAGTATTTATGAACAATGAGTGGAAATCTATTGTTTTCAAGTTAACTGTTACAAGTTAACTGTGTCATTCAACTTGCTCATCAGGATTTCCCCATGACTTAGTTTTACATGCAAGGCTTATAAACGCAACAAAAAACAAACCCTGAAAAATGTTTTTACTTGTTATAATCTTATGTAATTAAAACATGGAGTTTACACTACACGTTTCAAGCAGACAAACCTCTTCAGCTAACACAACATGCAGAAAGGAATAAGACTTCCAAATAAAAACACACATAATTTACCTGTCAGAACAGAATCAGTGTAATCCACCCAGGCAGAGGAAAGCCGTGACTTTGGTTTGTGTCAGTGAGGCAGTGAAATTCTTCTGTTCTCAGGCTGTGTACTCTGAGTGACTCCAGTGCCCTTGGTGTGGCTTCACAGGTAGTGAAATCCGAGCAGTCCTCCCTTGTGCTTTCCACCCCTCCCTCTCTACCCCACTCCCCAACACCATTTTCTCTCTCCCTGTGACATGCTTCTTTTTTGTAACAAGACACCAGAAACAGGCAGAACCTAACCTCATGTGCCTAAAGGTCTCTATGTAACCGAATCCGCTGCAGTGCTATGTTAGGATGTAAATGAGAGCAATGTGACGTTGTCTTTTCGGTGACGGAGAGTTCAAGAAGTATTTAACTGTGATAGTAAAATATAACAATGTGATAAGAATAATGGCAATACAACTCTCAGATTATTATTAGCAAGCGTTGCCACTTTGCCTTAATTAGGGGGTTACAAACTGACCTTAGGGCCTACCCAACGAGTTTAGGACATACGTAGCCTACATTGGAGGAGTTGCCTAGTAACAGGAACGCTGGCGAGATTGACGCCGCTACGTCTGGCTAGATTATTTTGAGTAATTTTACTTTTTCTCACGAAAACGTCGATAATTTTAGTTGATGTTCATAATTAGTTCAAGTTCAGTAGTTACAGTTAATATAGCGACGCATTTTATCATCTCTCCACTGTATTTTGTTTTTTTTGTTTTTATACGGGGTTAGTCTGACATGATGCACGATGACTGGATGCCATGGTGACCGGAGGAGGCAAGTGAAGTTTACCGCAGTAGCCTAAGCCCACAGCCCAGGCCTGTAGGACTACTTACCCAAAATAACTTTATGCATATGCTACATCTGCTGGAGGATAAGGAAATACTTAATAAGTACGCAAGGTCCCCGGTACCTAACGTACCGGAACGTTCGTTTTTGGTTACAGCAAACATCTCAACGCGACATTCTCCGACGCCCATGTAGCCTATGCCCAAAAAATCTACATGGCTTGCAAGGATGGCAAAATATTACCCCATCTCTGGACTCACCATAGGCTACTGTGCTTGCCTGTCTGCCCAGATCGGATATGCACGGTCAGTCAAACTGGCTGAAAGCTGGATTGGTCAACATAAGATCTTCTCTCGTCTGCAACTTCGCTGTGGACCATGGACTGGGCTTTCTGTGTCTCGCGGAGGTGTGACAGCGGAGCGATGGTTTTTTCCCACCTGAATCAAGCAGTCCCGCATGTATGCATTTGTTTACTTCTGTGAACAACAGTCACCCAGGAGGAGAGGGGGTCTCGCCCTGCTCTATCATGAGAACTGGAGGTTTTACACCCAGGCCCGCTCACTAAGATTCTCTCAGCAGGCCTACTGCATGTCATAGTGTGAACCTCAGCACCTTTATGAGATGACTATAACTTTAATGCCTCACTCAAATAAACCAGAAGATTAAACACGAATTAAAGTACAAGTACACAAAAAAAGACTTTGTTACAATAAGAAGAGTTAATTTATTTTGTTATTTCCACCCCTGACATTAAGCTACAACATTATCACAAAATATGTGCAGTATAGCAAAACTATATTATTAAAAGTAAAGATAAAAGACAGATTCATATTGGGTGGAGATGGGAAGAGGAGGAAGAACTCTGAGGGAAAGAGTTTGGAGATCCATCCTTGCAACAGTGTTGTGATCTATACTTGGCATCAGGATCTGGTCACCTACAACCACCCCTTGTCCTGCTAAGGCCACTTTCTCAGTGGTGTGCACCTAAAAAGAAAAAAAAGGATAAAACACACTTTAGTAACAAATATGTGTAGATGTCTTTGTGCTTCAGATACAAATCAGCTATATTTAAATGTGAGGAAGTAGTGATACTTGTTTTGTTTGATCAACACAATCGCGGTGTCTATCAAACCTGTCCCCATCTCTGTGATTGCACACAGAATGATGTCACCACATTCCCTGAGTTGTTCCCACCAATCACAACCAGCCTGTCAGTGGCACCCAGGAAGTAAAGAGTAGGGAGGTCTGCATCTGCTCTGGTGAGGGTGGGAAGTAGTTCAGACCAGGAGTCTAATTGACAGAGAGAATACAGAAGTGCCATTTGTTTTTATACCTCCAGATTAGTGTGCTAGAAAATGATCTAAACTGTGTATAGCTTTCTGGGCTGTAAAAAACAACAACAATATATTCTTCATGCCAAACAAGAGCTATTCTGGTCTGTCTTACCATGCCTTGTGTTGTACTGCAGCAGCAGTTTCTCTCCAGTTCTCTGGATGTTCCCCAACACATAGAGACAGTGTCTAAGGCTAGTGGCAAGGGGCACGTCATGTGACAAGGACACGGTGAACTGGAAGTCAGTGAGCGGCAGTGAGGAGACAAACCTGAGGAAAAGGTTATATTCAGTCACTTATACACCAACTAATAACTGAAGGATGCCTTTCTAGAGGGGAAAGATATTAATGAGAAGTACGAGAGGTATTTCAGTGTCATCCCAAAAAAACAGCTGAACTACACTATTGCAAAAGACACAAACCTCCATGTGTCCCCCCATGGATCATAGCGTTCTACAGCTGTATAAAGAGCTGTGCTGGAGTCTGGGGTCACCAGTGAGTCCAAGTACCACCCTCCCACAGCGTAAATACAGCCTTCACAGGCCACTGCACTGAAATGCCGTCTGTGCTGTGGACACAACAGATGGGGACCGTTTTCTTTAGAAGTTTCATTTTGATAGACTGGTCATCAGCTTGATTCAAGCCAGAATAATGTCTCACCTTAATCAGAGGAGCTGTGGTAGCCCATGTATGAGTAAAGGGATTATACCTTAAGGACGCCAACTTGAACTCCCAGCCTCTCTTCACACGCTGCCGGTAGCCTCCTATTATGTACAGGTAGTTATTCAGGACCACTGTAGTGAAACACCACTTGTCAGCCCTGAAAGGAAGCTCTGTAACAGGATACCAATTTCCGTTGTCCTCTGACCCTTTCAGGGTGAAGATATGTCGGGAACGTTCTGTTTCTGGGTCGTTCCAAGAAGTCAGGTTTTCCTTCCTAAGGCTGCAGAGATGTCTGTCTCCTTGTGTCCTCAGGTGGACAACTTCGTCCTTCTCTGCATCATTCAGATGCCTGAATCAGTTTTTAAGACACAAGAAAGAAACATAGTCAACTCTGTCCACATGTGGCTGGGTTAGCTTAGTTGGTAGAGCAGGTGCACATATATGGTGCACATATATAGAGGTTTACTCCTCAATGCAGCAGCGGCGGGTTCACCTCCGACCTGTGGCCCTTTTCCTTAAACACAAGCACACTTCCCAGTCACACTCTCCTGTAAGCTCTCCTACTTCTAGAAATAACTCTGTTTGCCCACAGACCAGCTATGTCATCCCAGTTGGAATCAATATTAGACCACACAAAGTAGTGAATCCGCAAAACAATAAGAAGCACTAAACTGTAAGTCAATTTAAAGATCCCTCTCTTTGGATGCTTTTATATAGACCTTAGTGGTCCCTTAAAACCATATCTGAAGTCTCTTTCCCAAAAAGCCTTGGTGCAGAATTACAGCCACTAGAGCCAGTCCCAGAATGAGCTTTCTTTAGTATGTGCCATTTCTGAATTTGTAGCTATTGAGGAGGGGGAGGGGGGCAAGGTGGAGGCTGGGGGTGTGGCTTTGACTAACTGCCACTTTGCTTGTTTGAAAGCCATGATGTCTCTCTCTCATGGGTATTCTAAATTCTCTGGGCAGGCAAAGCAGAGAAAGGGAAGGTAACACTGCCCCTTATGACCTCATAAGGAGCAAGATTCTAGATCGGCCCATCTGAGCTTTCATTTTCTCAAAGGCAGAGCAGATTACCTAGGGCTTGGTTTACACCTATCACCATTTCTAGCCACTGGGGGACCATAGGCAGGCTGGGGAAACACATATGAATGTTAAAAAACCTCATGAAGTGAAATGTTCATGCCATGGGACCTTTAACACCCATTCCCCATCAGACACAGATAACTGCTTTAACACACCAAAAATAGCCCTGCTGATTTTAATCAATACATTTATTATCAAACACAATCTTGACTTTATGTTTTTAACTGAAACCTGGTTAAACCAGAATAACAGTGGTGCTGTTCTTATCGAGTCAGCTCCCCCCAACTTCAGTTTTATGAGCGAGAATAGAGTGAATAAGAAAGAAGGTGGAGTCACTATTTTGTTCAAAGGCTTATTCTAATGTACAACATTATCCTATGGTCCTCCCCTTGATCTACATTTCTAAATATCTACAGGCCACCTAGATACTGTGCAGCTTTATTTGATGACTTTACTAAACTGCTGTCTATGATCTGTATTTACTTTGACTGTGTAATTATGGCTGGTGATTTCAACATTGATGTTGACAACCCCGCGGATAGAGAGACCAAGGAACTGTGTTGTGTTTTTGACAACTATGGACTGACTAAGCATGTGACAGAGCCCACACACAAAAAGGGACACGTCTGATTATGTTTAAAGTTCTGAATATTTCCAAGGTTATGGTGACAGATGTTGCTCTCTCTGATCATCCCTGTGTTTTCTATCTCTGTGCACAAAAGTGTTCAAACAAAGGTAATCAGAAAACGATATATCACTGAAAACACCAGTGAATCATTCATTCAGCCTTTGTCCTCCACAACCACCGCTTCTGGGGCCTCAGTCACTGAGCTTGTAGATAATTTCAATTGTAAAATTACAAATGTTATTGATGTATTTTCTCCCACTAAGCTCAAAGCTGTCTCTAGTAAGAAAAGATTTCCATGGAGAAATGTCACACTTGTAAGATCCAATCTCCAGGTCCATTATGACGCCTATAAAGAGAGACTTTGCATTTGTAATTTGGAACTAAGGAATGCAAGGCGGCCCTTCTTTTCTGACATTATTGCTAAAAACAATAATAATTCACATGCTTTGTTTGTTACTGTCAATAGGTTAACAAACCCTCCCATACCAGTAGCATATGAACTATTATCCACCAAGGCCCATTCTTCAATGAAAAAATTCGGAAAATTAGACAAACAGTCAGGGCCTTCATATAAGGTACAGGGTATGCATTGTCACAGTGTTCAGGCAAAACAAATTCCAATATGACACAATTTCAAGCTATTAATCAAAATAACCTGGAGGACATTATAAAACATCTGAAAACTTTCTCCTGTTGCCTTGATATTTTAGCAACCGGCTTTTTTCAAAAAAGTTTCAAATTGTTTGGCTTCAGATCTTTTACAGATTGTAAACATGTGTCTTCACTCGGGTATCTTCCCATAGGCCCTGAAAACTGCAGTCATCAAGCCACTCTTAAGGAAAAACAATCTAGATATGTTACTAATGGACAACTATAGGCCATTATCAAACCTTCCATTTTTAAGTAAAATCATTGAAAAAGCGTTTTTTCAACAACTGAACCCTTTTTTGTCACTGCAATATATTACTAGACCGACTGTAATAATGGAATGGCCTTTCTGGCTCACTACTAAAGTAGTTGGAATCCTATTTAAAGAATAGGAACTACTATGTCTATAGGTAATTATGCATCTGAGCACACAAATATGACATGTGGTGTTCCCTAAGGCTCAGTCCTGGGGCCTCTTCTGTTTAATATCCACATGCTTCCACTGGCTCAGATTATGGAAAACAACATCATAAATTATTATAGTTATATGGATGACACACCAATTTACATAACCTTGTAGCTTCGACAAAAACTGGTTGGGTGCATTGAACAAACTAACGACTGGATGTGCCAGAACTTCCTTAAATTAAATGAAGAAAAAAATACTAAAAACAAAATACTTCTGCTGGTTTATAAATAACTAAATGGTTTAGGGCCCAAATAGATCTCTGTCCTGCTTGTAAACTAGGAACCGTCCAGGCCTCTCAGATAATCTAGGACAGTTCTGCTTTCTGTCCCAGAATCAGAACCAAAAGGGGAAAGCAGCGTTCAGTTTTCATGCTCCACATATCTGGAACCAACTTCCAGATAACTGATTCCTTGTACCGCATTGGGAATTATATTCCTGTAATTTATCTGTTTTTAATTTTGTATACATTTATAACTGCTTTTTAATGTTTTATGTAACACACTTTGAATTGCACTGTTGCTGAGATGTGCTATGTAAATAAAATTGCCTTGCCTTGCCTTTGCTGCATGTCATTCCCCCTTCTCTCCCCTTTCATGTCTTCATCTGACCTACGGAATTAAAGGCCTAAAATGCCCCCAAAAAAGGGCCAATCATGTAATGCAATTATACATAGCATACTTGATGAGGTGAGGCAGCTCCAGTAGGTTTCTACTCAGGTAGGTGAACACTGTCAGCTTTAGCTCCACACAGATCTCCTGAGCCAGACTCAGGTAAGACAAACAGTTGCCTGGGTTGAGGTAATCTGCGAGGACTGACAGGCACTTTGAGAGGAAGGCCTCAGCCAGGAGATAGCTGCTGACCTCCAATGTCGGAAAGGGAGAAAACAAGAGATAGTAGGTTGTTTTTGGGTTGAAGCATAGCACTGAAGAAAACACGAGATGTCCGTTAGCAATAACTAGGCATGGAGATATTAAGTACCTGTATGTGTGTGCCTAACTCCTCCTGTGGGACTTTAAACTTATTATGGAAGGAAAACTCAAGGAGATTGTGGAATACAGAGGAGGACACATGGTCTAGGTGGATGAGGCTCTCGGAGGTCTCTCTCATTCTGGACCTGGACAAGGCTCGGAAGTATTCGCTGCACTCAGAAAGTCTCCCAAGGTCCACCTTTAACATTAATGATTGAATCAAAATGTATGTGGCCTAAAGGTAAGTTTGAGAATTGCATTTTAGATTTTTTTACTTACATGGAATGCACATGTGCTAGTTTGGACTGTAACCATGGCTTCATCTCCATCTCCAGGGTGATAAGTGCAAAGTGCCACATTGGTTTTCCACTCCTCTGAGTCTGCTTTGCATGATCCTGGAGCTGTACTAACTGTGGAAACCGTCTGACTTTTGACTGCTGGAAAAGCTCCCCAAAGTCTTGTAAAAACACATTTCAGCCATAAGCTTATCCACTCTAATAGTGTCACAACATGTTGCCTGAGAGGATTCATCTCACTCACACAGTGTTGTTTGGATTAAAGTTTAGCCCATTACAACAATTTTAAAACTGCCTGTGCCATGTTATTTGGTAAAACTCCAAAGGTCTAAAAATACAATGTACCTCTCACACATTCAGAGTGACATTGTTAATGCTCCAAAAAACGGGAAGACGAGCCCCCCTAAAGAATTCCAAACAGCCACTGCAATGGAGAAGTAGAGGACAGAACAGTTTAGTCCATGTACCACCAGCTCGTCTCCTTTTCCCTGCTGCAGCTCTCACAGTCACATGCTCTTTGACAACATGAAGCGGAAAACACTGTGCAGATTTAAGACCACATGCAAACAGAAACAGCTTGTTATAAAAAAACAAACAAAAAAAATAGTGCAGTGCACTGGAAGGCTACATCTTCTGGAATACCGTTTCGGTTGATTCAGGAGTGTCCCTCAATGAGCAGTGGAGTTTTTTTTTTGACTAGTCTATTCTTGGCTCATGGAGGTGGGACAGTCAACTCTCTAGGACAAAACTCTGCTCTTGACACTATCATATGGCAATCAAGTTACTTAGTAACTTGTGCTTTACTAAATGCATCAATACATTTGATAAATATCTTTAAGGAGTGATACACCGTAACATACAAGAAAAACAGGTGTTCTGACACAGGGTCTAAGCACAAATGTTTTATTTTTAAATTAGATTTTTTAGTAGTGCAAAGAGGACCAACATAATTGTGAGCAATATTAACAGAATGAAACTGTACAGGAAAGATGTTGCTTTTACAAAAGAGCAGTTACTGACAGACTGGTAAGCTTCTAGTTTCTTTTCATGAGAAATCAGATGTAAAACACAAGAATATTATGACAGCAGTACATTCTATCAAATACAGGAGACAGTGAAATGAATAAGAGCCACAAAAAAGCTTCCAGAAAATGCCAAAACCCCACTGACATCCAAAGAAGCCAAAGGGATGTGACTCTATTATAATACAGTTTGTAATTATTGTTAAATCTAATTTAAGCAAGTCAGGTTGCATACATATGAACAAATGGACATTTTAGTTACCTAATACAATAGGTAAAAATGACAAATGTTTAGATTTTCCAAGTTATGATTCTTTACTTTTACTATACTAATGGTTAAATTAAAATGATTGTTGACAACAGCAATGCTGTATTAAATAGCCCTTGTGGAAAAATTTGCTTAAACGTTAAACCTTATTGGACCTTGAAAGAATGATGCTAATGCAGAATGAACATCGGAAGAAATAAGTGAGGTAGAATGACGACAAACACTCAAGCAATGAGATATACAGTTAAAAAAATATATACTTGCTGTACTCAAAACTACTTGTTTTAAAATGATTACAGTAAGATTTAATGTCCAAAATGAATCCCCTGGCAGCCAGCAGTGTCCATTATAATTGCCAACCATCAGATTGCCCTGGGCCTTTCAATGATTAACAATAAAAACATTACCAACATTCAAAGCTGTAGAGTTATACCTGCTAACAGAATGGGAAAGTCCTTTAATAAAAAGGATTGCCTGCATTGTGTTCAAATGTAAACGTTTATCTTACACCCTGCACTGCTTGTCATGAGCAGAGCTGCATAGGGTTGAAGTTTTCAAGAACACACATAAAAGAGACATTACATTCTGATTAAAATGGTCAAAATCAGGAGAAGAGCTTTTTTTGCTTGAAGTAGGCATCAAACCGACTCTGGGCATAGTCCTGCAAAACAGTAGGTTTTACTATTAGGCAAGGTTTACTCAAATATAACATTAAATATGTAAGAGACTAACACTATTGTGTGTTTTCATGCTGTAAAAGAAATAAAATTCTTCTTACCATGTATCCAAACTCAATCTTGGATATCTTTGCTTGAATGATGGACCACAGCCCCCAGAGGAAATGGGATGCTAATGCATACCTACAAATCAAAACTAATGATGTTATAACAACCCAGGGCTTAGGTGATTGTGCTATGACCTTTAGTCATAGATATTGCTGCTGTAAATCATTGAAAAAACCCATGTGTTACCTGTTAGCTTCAATAATCATGTCCTCTTCCATCTGTGTCTGGTTCAAGGTTATGTCAGAGTGTCTTCTCTGTTCTGCCAAATACCGTCTGATAAAATGAAGCTGAAATAAAAAGCAATGTGATTTGTGACGGTGATTAATGTAGTAAAGTTATTATGTGTTACTGGTTTATTACATATTTGTTTACACCTTTCGGTTTCACCACACAGTAGTCAATTTTGAAAAATAACTCCCAAAATTAGTTTTAGTTTCTGTTCTAGTATATAATATTTTCGTGATTTTTAGAAGGTATTGATTTTATTTTTAGCAATTGGTTAAAATAAAAATACTCTAGAGCGCCAGTGTCTAATGTTCAAATCAATTACTTTAGTGCAACATTATTTATTATATAAACAATGGACCCAACAAGAAGACAATGAATGTTTTGTGTGTTAGTGTGTAGTAAAAGATATGCAGACATGGTCCTCCAAAGGGAAAAACTACATTAACATATTGATTAATTGGATTTTCCACATGTGCTACAGCGTTTGATATAACCCTCTTTTTAACATAATATTGCACTAACAAGTATTACCACTAGATGACACTGTGTGAACAGAGCACTTGACACATCTATTCTTTCAGGAGGTTACTTAAAAAAAAATCAGTACTGTAGTTAGTATCTGTCTGAGCATCACAGGGAAAAGTGATACAAAAATCTAAATGCTACATCCAATCAGTAATTATCAGAGTAATACTAAGATTGGGAATATTTGTATGCTGTTTTAATCGTTAAAAATTGTTGATACTGCATGAATGCAAAATTTTAAAGAAAAACCCCAACACCCCCAATCTAATGCATTTGAATGCCTTTAATTAAAGTAATTATAATGAAATAATATATAATCAAAATACTAACCTACACTTACACCATTTAAAATGTTTTCTAATCTTTCTCATACACTAAGAATTGAACTAAATTAGGTGTTACCTTAATGCTAAATTTGTACTTTTTAAATATTTCCATGTATATATTTCATTTGAGGTTTGTATTCTAACTTTGACACTGATTACGTTTTACCATTAAAGTGCAGTGTGGCAATTCCATTCCAAGCACGAGTAAATAATAGGTTATTTAAGCTATTCTGTTTAAATTTGTTCCCGGTGAGCCTCTATTAAGAGCAAGAATGTGGCCAAAGAAAGGTAGACAGCCTTTTTGTTTTAGCTTAAAAGGGGCTTAGACTGACCTGTTGCTCTCTGGTGGGATAGTTCTCAGGTGTGGCTTTGTAGAAGGGCCACTGGTTATAGGTGTAGTCATATACCCACTCACAGAAATGGTTCCCAAAGTCAAAACCCCTACACAAAAGAAAATATAAAATGTATATTAATACACAATTGGAGCCCACCAACACTCATTCCTAAACAAAAGGTACACATACTGTTGATGTACTGTATAATTCATTTGATTTGCTAAAAAACTAATAAGAGTTTACACTTCACCTGTAATTGTAACTGCTGTACTCAAAGTCGATCAGCATGAGTCTATCTGTTAGGTTGTGGTCCTTGTCTTCCAGCATCAAAATGTTACCTGCAGCAGCCAAACAAGGGGGGAGAAAATCACCATCTTACACACTCTAATTACTTTAGCTACTGTCAGATATAGACCAGAGGATAGTTTAGTTTAACTGAAGAAAGAAAAAAAAAAAAAAAAGCATTATTGTTGTATTGACAAGTATCAAAACTATTCAGACTGGTCACTAGTTTGGTGTGTGTGTGTGTGAGAGAGAGAGCTGTGTATAATGTGGACAACAGTTGTGCTATTTCATTCTGACAATAATTTCCATTGAGTATTAAAGTTCATAAATAAGTTGGCATGTCTGGCCGAGTGGCACTGTATACATGGTATTGAAAGGGCGTTTCTTCTTGCATGTCCCATTAGTATCTACGCCCAGGCCTTGCTTTTAACTTATGTAATATACTGCTCTCTGAGGCAATGGGACAGTGAAGCCAGAGGGTTAATCAATCAGCCTATATTAGATGTGTAAAGATACAGGAGCAATGAGAGGACAGAATACATTTTACCTTCCTGGACGTCATTGTGGCAGAACACGACTGGTGATGGAGTTGCTGCCAGCAACGCACTGTGGTGACGAGAAGACCCAGATCATAACAGCACAGGTGATAACAGAAAAAGGGAAAAGAAAAAAAAAAGTGTGTCAGTATATTAGGTGACTTATGATAAATTAAGCCTAAAATTTTTCAACAAGTGGCAAAAGTGGTGTTCCACTCTCTATAAGCTTTGGAGTATATAACTGAAATCTTTAATATACTGGTGGGATAATTCCAGAAGTCAATCAAAAAAAATTTCAATGCAGTATAAGTTGGCTTATCTACAAGATAAGATTAGTGTGTTCTCATAAATATACACTGACAATGAACACTGGGCCGCTTTTCTATTGGCTGCCAAGGTCAACTCCCTAGAGGACTCAGCGGTGAAGTTGTGGAGGCACTGGGACAAAGGTCAGCCATTAGACTGAAGACAAAAAAAACAGCTTGTCTGTACCCAAAATGAAATTCTTTTGTGACACAAATCTCAAACTAGAACCCTTAAAGCTTTAATTGTGTATCATGATATTTTCATATCAATATACATCATGTTTAAATATGTTGTATGTAAGTCAATTGACTTTTTTTAATGCAGCAAAAGCTAGACTAAAACTGGGCTTTACTGAGATTTTTTAACATGTTGGATAAATATGAATGAATATAGCTGAGAATATGCTAGATGACAGGACACCCCATTTGCTGTCCCACGTCGGTTTTCAGAATTCACACATTTGTAGGGTTACTTAGTAGCCTCATTGGCAGAAAAAGTCACATCCATTTAACTTTTTCCTACATGGTAACCTTGAAACCCGGTTTGCGGCTGCTGGATACAGCGTTCTCACTTAATACTGGACCAACTATGAAGAGTTTTGTTTACAATAGTCACTTAGACACTAATGCATAGGAAAAAACTGTCCTGGCTTAAAAATACCAAAATTACCTTTCAACCCTACCTGCCACAACTTGAAGACTGTATGTGTATACCATATGCATTAAGGCACGTCATGAAATATACAGTATTTAATGCTCCAACTCACCGGAGGCTCTCCAACTCAGCAGGCAAGTCCAACTTCATCAGCTTCTTGTACTTCTTCACATGTGCTTCACGTACAAAATTAAGATTCATCACTTGATCCATGTATCTAAAGCAAAAAACAGACATTTTATATATTTAAAAAAAAAAAAGAAGACAGTTCTAGTAAAAGAAAGAAAGTGATACCAAGGTGTACTTACTTGTCAATGGTCCCAAACAGCCACTTAGGCTCTTTGTTAAAGGGCATGCTCATTTCATGAAAACGTGCTAACTTAACAGCAATCTCAGCTGATATGGCCGAATCTGAAAGCTGATCTGTGCGCATGCGGGTATTCTGAAAAAAACACAATTAAGTAAACACTAGGACATTTAAATTTTGTTGCATGGTGGCTACTAAAAGCTAATGCTCAGTGTGAATGCATTTCTAAATTTCTGAATGTTGAATGGTTTACAGAAAGATAAAAAGTCAAGGATATTGTGTGTGTGTGTGTACGGTTAGTTGTGCATAATACCGGAAGGTACTGTTCCAAGCGTCCAGCAGGGAAGATGCCGTAAAGTTTTGGTCCCAGAGCTCGTTCTGCCAGGATAGCAAACATCACGCTCTCCAACACCAGGGAGTCCACTCCCTTCATCACAGAAAGACAGACACAGTTTGATGACGTTTTTAGTTTAGGTTATACTTCCATGTGAAGGAAAATGACACTGCTGCAGTGCTGCTACTACAAAGGTGTACAATTTTCCCATGATAATTAAACATGTTCAGCAAGACACATTCATGGACAATTAACTTCTTGAGGACTCTACTAGAAAAAAAAACAACCTGTAAGATGGCACCGTAGACTCTAAGGAGCACCTGGCGAGGTTCTTCTCCCACAGAGGGAACACGGTCAGGCAAACTACACAGGTACAGCAGATTACTCAACCCACCACTGCAAGGCAAAAAACATCAGTGTTATCACATTGGAGGAAATGTAACGTGACACTACAAGATCTAGTCATAATAAATATTAGTCAGGCAACACCAGTGCATTTTTGTTTGAATGCTTTGATGTTCATTTATTGTTGCGGGCCATGACATCAATCACTGAATATTGGCAAAGTCAATGTCAAACTGTATAAAAGAGGTTTATTGCCACAGTAAAACCTATTTTGTCATCCTAGCTAATATATCTGTTGTAAAGTGAATTATCATTTGCACCAAGATTGTTTCTGCCTCATTGGCTGCAGACTCATACTTAATTACCACTGCTAGAACAATATGATGGGTCACCAGATACGTTTAATACTGGAATGTCTCACACACAGGCCAGAGTTCAGTTAGCTTGTTTATTAGCAAAAGCACAACATAGAGGCATTATAACCATAGACTACACAGTAACAGTGGCCCGTGTTTCGGCCGGAACTCAAAGAGGCAGAACTTCCTCAACCCGCTGACTCTCTCTCCCAGGGGGTCCACCCCCTCTGGCCAGGCTGACAACCCTTAGCTTGCCCTGGGTTACACGTAGCTACATGACTGGCAGCCGGTTGCTACAATAGCAGATGTATTTCTCTAATTTAACCCTGGGACATAGACGATGGGCAACCACTAGTGGTCCCTGTTAATGTTTTAAAATAAACCCCTTTATGATTAACGTACGATGAGGCCATTCTAGGGATATTTATCCTTAATACAGCTTTAATTTGCATTCATTTACCTGACGATGCTGATTTGAAAATCACCCTCTAGGATGTTCTTCCACGACCCTGACAGAAAGTCTCGGCACCAAGCAAACGCCCTTCCCCCTGGTGTCCCGGTCGACCTCCTCGGTTCTCCCATCCCGAAAAGACTCTGCCTCTGAGTCGTCATCATAGTTGGCCCCAAACCGAGGACTCGGGGTCCTCAAGTTTCTCTCGTTAACGACAAGCGTTCTGACTACTTGTTTCTTCTCCGCCGGAGGGTCCTCCTCACCTTTTGTTGTGACGGTCGGGATGTTGCTAAAAAGTTCCGGCCCTGGCTTCTCTGCTCTGCTCAGAACCTCTTTTCCGGAAATGCTGGTCGCATTTCGACTCGACTGCATCGTTAGTTTCCGTGCGAAGAGCAAAGGAAGACCGGTGTGAAATATGGGTCTCAAACGGCAAGAGGGACTCGTTGACAAACGCAGTTCACCGGCAACTCTACTTAACCGAAAGAGCCAAACATAGCGGAATAACCTGAATCGCATCGTACATTCAGATTACTGTTATTTTACTCACCGCACGCGCAGTGACCGGGGATTTGTTGAACACTGAGTCAAACTGGCGTAGTCAATGACCAATCACAATTCAACTCTTCAAACATATGATAATGGTACGTTCATGACACCTGGGAATATCAGGGATCGCATCCGTTATTATGTTGTTTTCAGAATGCCAGCGTTCACATGTATATTTCATAACCTTTGGTCCCGACACACCCCATTTATGTTTTCAATGTAGCTACATGTGTGTCTGTACCATAGACTGTAATATTATTAATGGACAGAGCTATAATCTGTACTTGAATAATAAAGTTTGAAGACAAGAAAATGAGTGTTCTTCTTCTGTTGTATTAGGCTCGTTCGAGGTGAGCCAGGTCTGCGCAGATTTGATCACCGGCGATCGGCGCCCATTGCTTGCCTGTTAGATTCATAGACAGTATACACTCACCGGTGTTCCGGTTTAACGAGTGTCCATGTTAACTGGCGACCGTCAGCCAAAAGCGTCTGTTGTTGTCGTAGTGACGACAGCTGTTGCAAAACAGGAAGAGACTACGTAGCTGTCCGCGTGAATGCCTGTTTAAGTTGTCATTAAAATGTTCAACATGACGACGTAGGCCTATACGTTACCTCTGATTTGTCTTATGAGTCTAGTCTGAGGAAACTTGTCCGTCGCGTTTGAAACGCGGCTTGCTGTTAAGGAAAACAGTAACACCGCGTTGCTCCTTCTGTTAATGTCTAGAATATGTTTTATTGAATACACCTATTCGTCTTCAGAGCCTGTTTGAGTAAACACATGTCACGTAGAAAAGTATTTAGCCCTTTTAAAAGTAGAAAAAAAATATATAAACTAACTTGGATTCGAACTCGTACCTTCCTGGGAAAATGTAAACGTCGCAGCAGATTAACGCGGTGCGCCACAAGCCGTTTGGAGAGCTGATGGGCAGGGCTTTATATTAAATCAAACACACAGAATGTCTCAAATGAGGACGCAGCCAGATCAACTTGTGACCACACTGCATGCAGATAACTCACAGGCTGCTCTTGCTCAGAAATTGTCTTTATTTTTGTTTGATTCCCACAAAGTGTAGCCTACATCTTCTAGGTTTGTCTACGGTATGCACATTCAAAGCAACCTGAAACTCAAAATGTCCATCTGACAAAAAAATAAATATATTTCACGGGATTCAAACTCCTACCATTCTGGGAAAATATGTCCATATAAGTACAGTCAAAGCAACCTGAAACGCAATGTCCATTGCTGACAAAAAAATAAAAACAAAATGAGAGGAAACAATCTAACCAGATAGGCCTATTTAGTACAGTGGGGCTAGCTAATTAGGTCATGAACATTTATCTGGGGCTTGTTTCAGGTTGCTTTGACTGTACTTATATGGACAAACAAGATACACTTTTTTTTGTTTTGGAAATAAAAAAAAATACATTCTGAGCAACTTGCCTTATTGTGTCTTCTATAACTTATCATCTTGTAACAATTTCATGTCATGTTAAGTGGTTTGATATTTTCACATTCAAGTATAGCCTGTAACCTCAAGGTTGAAGCGGCTAACATAAATAGCCTATATAATTTACATGTTAGTAGCTTAAGGCTACAGTGGTCACCAAGTTGATTTGACTGCCTCCTGTTTTAAAGATTTGATGTATGAGATATCTGAGACTTATATATTTTCCCAGAATGGTAGGAGTTTGAATCCCGTGAAATATATTTATTTTTTTGTCAGATGGACATTTTGAGTTTCAGGTTGCTTTGAATGTGCATACCGTAGACAAACCTAGAAGATGTAGGCTACACTTTGTGGGAATCAAACAAAAATAAAGACAATTTCTGAGCAAGAGCAGCCTGTGAGTTATCTGCATGCAGTGTGGTCACAAGTTGATCTGGCTGCGTCCTCATTTGAGACATTCTGTGTGTTTGATTTAATATAAAGCCCTGCCCATCAGCTCTCCAAACGGCTTGTGGCGCACCGCGTTAATCTGCTGCGATGTTTACATTTTCCCAGGAAGGTACGAGTTCGAATCCAAGTTAGTTTATATATTTTTTTTCTACTTTTAAAAGGGCTAAATACTTTTCTACGTGACATGTGTTTACTCAAACAGGCTCTGAAGACGAATAGGTGTATTCAATAAAACATATTCTAGACATTAACAGAAGGAGCAACGCGGTGTTACTGTTTTCCTTAACAGCAAGCCGCGTTTCAAACGCGACGGACAAGTTTCCTCAGACTAGACTCATAAGACAAATCAGAGGTAACGTATAGGCCTACGTCGTCATGTTGAACATTTTAATGACAACTTAAACAGGCATTCACGCGGACAGCTACGTAGTCTCTTCCTGTTTTGCAACAGCTGTCGTCACTACGACAACAACAGACGCTTTTGGCTGACGGTCGCCAGTTAACATGGACACTCGTTAAACCGGAACACCGGCCACTTTATTAGGTACCCCATGCTAGTAACGGGTTGGACCCCCTTTTGCCTTCAGAACTGCCTCAATTCTTCGTGGCATAGATTCAACAAGGTGCTGGAAGCATTCCTCAGGGAGTTTGGTCCATATTGACATGATGGCATCACACAGTTGCCGCAGATTTGTCGGCTGCACATCCATGATGCAAATCTCCCGTTCCACCACATCCCAAAGATGCTCTATTAGATTGAGATCTGGTGACTGTGGAGGCCATTTGAGTACAGCGAACTCATTGTCATGTTCAAGAAACCAGTCTGAGATGATTCCAGCTTTATGACATGGCGCATTATCCTGCTGAAAGTAGCCATCAGAAGTTGGGTACATTGTGGTCATAAAGGGATGGACATGGTCAGCAACAATACTCAGGTAGGCTGTGGCGTTGCAACGATGGTCAATTGGTACCAAGGGGCCCAAAGAGTGCCAAGAAAATATTCCCCACACCATGACACCACCACCACCAGTCTGAACCGTTGATACAAGGCAGGATGGATCCATGCTTTCATGTTGTAGACGCCAAATTCTGACCCTACCATCCGAACGTCGCAGCAGAAATCGAGACTCATCAGACCAGGCAACGTTTTTCCAATCTTCTATTGTCCAATTTCGATGAGCTTGTGCAAATTGTAGCCTCAGTTTCCTGTTCTTAGCTGAAAGGAGGCACCCGGTGTGGTTTTCTGCTGCTGTAGCCCATCTGCCTCAAAGTTCGACGTACTGTGCGTTCAGAGATGCTCTTCTGCCCACCTTGGTTGTAACGGGTGGTAATTTGAGTCACTGTTGCCCTTCTATCAACTCGAACCAGTCTGGCCATTCTCCTCTGACCTCTGGCATCAACAAGGCATTTCCGCCCACAGAACTGCCGCTCACTGGATGTTTTTTCTTTTTCGGACCATTCTCTGTAAACCCTAGAGATGGTTGTGCGTGAAAATCCCAGTAGATTAGCAGTTTCTGAAATACTCAGACCAGCCCTTCTGGCACCAACAATCATGCCACGTTCAAAGTCACTCAAATCACCTTTCTTCCCCATACTGATGCTCGGTTTGAACTGCAGGAGATTGTCTTGACCATGTCTACATGCCTAAATGCACTGAGTTGCCGCCATGTGATTGGCTGCTTAGAAATTAAGTGTTAATGAGCAGTTGGACAGATGTACCTAATAAAGTGGCCGGTGAGTGTATATTAACGGTCGGTTAGATTTGTGTCCGACTTGATCCCGACTTGCTCTGACGTCATGCACACGTAGGCAACGATAATCTCACGAGAGCAAGGCGGCCGCAGTGCTGAGACCATAGATCGTTAATATATTATATTAATATTATATAATAATATTAACGGTCTATGGCTGAGACCATAGACCGGCTGAGACGCAGGCTGCGCTTTTCACCGCGAGACCCAGGTGGACCCAGAGCATGCTGGGAAACGCCGGCCTCTCACCTGATTAAACAGTTGATTAGTTCAGAATCGACTCAACATGATACCGTTTTGTGTAAACTATTGATTTTGAATCGGAGGGATTTTAAATGCTATTTGTCTGATTTAAAGTAATATTCTGTACAGAACACATGTTGTGTGGCTGATAGTGACGTTAAGAAGTCAGAGAGACTATTTCCGTTCAGATCACAGATCATCTACAGTCTGTTGTTAATTAAAATCAGCAACAGATCTCATGTAGAACATTATGAGAGCTTCTCTGTCATAATTAAAACAACTAGAGACTGTGTACCAGCTGATATGTGGGTCTGAATATATTTTATTAAATCGGAATCGCACCACAGTGTTTTTGTCACTTCCTGTCCAGCCTAAAGGCTGCTGGAATCGGCTGGAAACTGTCCGACTTTACCGCAGCTTTTTGTCCCCGCCCCCGCTGCTGCCGCCTGCTCTCGTCCACTTTACAGGCGAGGCGCAGTTCATCTCGAACAAGCCTACTCTTTGATCGCGCTAGCGGGGTGGTCGCGTGGTTCATAGTTCCAAACCATAGACTATTTATTAACTGTCTATGTTCCAAACACATGTGGCGCTGTCATGGTCTTCTATGGGACAGTAGCCTACTTCACTATCACTCTGGTAGAGAGGACAGTTCTTGTTAAAGGTTTAAGAGTATTAGCACATTAGTTTGACAGTGTATTTTAATTGTAGTAGTATTGATAGCATGTGTTTGACAATGTTCAATGCACTTTAAATTTATATGCATGATATTCATGAATTAATACATTAATAAAACAAATCGATTATTTTCAAACACAGGTGATATTATTCGGCCAATGGGTGCAGCACACATTAAACTTTTGACCTTACTTCCCCAGTAACGTATTAACACAGAGGAAGAGTGCAATATTTGGAGCCGTTAGTGAAGTGAGTGTAATGGGTCGTTTTTTACTACCTAAAAATCAGTGTGTGTAGACTTTATCAAAAAATCTGTAAATGAGACTGAGAGATATGGTACAGGTCTGTCAACAACCAGGACGAAGAAAAGCGGCCGGAGGAAGATGACCTGATCGCCGTGATGCTGCTGAGGGTAGCACCCCTAACGTTACACTGCTGGGAACGCCACTAGACCAGGGGATCGCACAGCGACGCCACAGTGGGTGAGGATTCATCCGATATAGGGTCTATGCAAGAACTTCACTCTTATCTCCGTCTCGTAGCAGAACATTACAGTGAAAATGTGTTATACAGAACTAAACTGATCACCGAATCCAAAGTTATACAGCGCATGGGACATTGGTTTATTTATAGCCCCTAAAAACGTGTTTGAAACAGGTTCAGTGGTTTATTTAGATATATTAAGTCACCACCGATATGAAAAACGTTACTGTTATTACCATGTGTGCAAGTATGAACACTGTGTGAGGATGTGAATACTGGATGAGGATATGCGTGTCGTTGGCTGCCGTGTGATTATTTGGCCCGCTGCATTACTTTTCTGCAAACATAAGCTAGGCTACTGGAAGCTGCAGTAATGATTGTGTAAACCCGGCTTGTTGGCTGGTATATGAAATATGTTCGGTGGGCTAATCAGAATTTCATGATGCTGTTGTATCATCAACTTTAGTGCATATAAAACAACCTCTCTCTCTCTCTCTCTCTCTCTCTCTCTCTCTCGTTCGCTCGCTTAGTAAACCGCTGCGGAGATGGGAGCGGATCTGCGCACGTGTGTCAAGGGAAACTCTAAGTTACAGAGCATCCACGTTTCAGTTGAGCAACCAGCAAAAAGAAATCTCTGGCGCCGCCACTGGTGCTTCGTGTCACTGGTGTTGTATTGTGTCACTGGTGTAAGTTTGTCTTTTGGTCATGTGAAATCAAAACTGTCACATTTGATAGATATACATGATTTTGTTTTAATTGGCTTTGCTTCATTTAAGAGGTTTTTAAAAAAAATAAATATACTATCATAACATTTTTCCTGACTGTCCTTCAAATATTGTTATTATAGAAAACAATTGTGTTAATGGGTAAATGCACATAACACATTTCACTAAGCTGATTAAAATACATAGATACATCATCTTCTTCTTTTTTGCATTATCATGATCCTACTGTGCCTCTGTATATATATATGCAGAATGTATTGAGAAGTAACATTACTTAAAAGCCTTTTGTTAAGGGTATAAGGGAACACCAATGACAAAAAGATGACACATTTAGCTCTCATTTATGTGGCTTCATAATACCAAAGGGTTAACCAATACTGTTGCCTAAGTTTAAATGTAGGGAAATTAAATACATTTTAAGTGAAACTGTAGAACTGTAGAATGACTCATTTATTTTCTGCAATATTAATATTAACTTTTATTTCTGTGAGTTCACAGTGTAGACCATGTATCTAATTGTCATTGTATAAGATCAGATAACATGGTATATCAACATGGAGATTTATTTAAAACCTTCAATCATCACTTTTCATTAAGCATAAGAAAACAGATCTGCATGTTGTTACTAAATTCTCTGGCTTGGGTCAATGAAGATAAGCTCCTGACTGCTCACCACAGTGGTTTCAGGTCTGGAGTTCATCTGGACAGATGCAGCAATGTCTCTCTCCCTGTGTACAACACATGGCAATGGTCATTCGCTGTATTGCAGTTGTACGTTTGAAAATTATGATCTATTTAGCTTCCTGTATTTATTTTATTCAAAAATGAGGGAACAGGCTTAGACTAACACCATATTGGTGGTGTATCTATAATCAAAGCGAATACGGTAGGTACTACTTACTCTTTCTCAACAAGCACTGAGGTTCACATGTATGTGCAAGAGAGGGTTGGCACACAGCTGTGTTGCAGTGGATATACACCTGGTCAAAAAGAAATGTATTGTTAAAAAATATGTAGATACGTTGATATTAACAATAGTATAAAAAACTAAACTAAAACCTTTTTTCTTAAATTGACTTGTTGGATCATATACCTTTACATGGAGAGGAACCATAGCATGTGGATCTGCAGGTTTTCCCTTAGCAATGTCCTTGGGGGGGACTGGCACTTCCAGTACCCACAAATGTGAACATCTTAAACACAAAACGTCTGTAGTGGGTTGGGAACTGAACGCCTGATGAGGCACCAACAGGGATCAGGGCGGTTGTGTAACGGTCATCACGGTATGGGCAGCTATGGCAAGAAGACAAAGTGTAAAATTGGGACTTAGTATAAATATATATATATATATATAAATAAAAAATATTATAAATGCATATTTCCAAGTTAAACCATCAATATAAATACCCTCCAATCAGCAAGTCCCACTGAGGAAGACTATAAGGAGAGGGGTCAGCAGTTGCCCAGCATCTTCCAAGAGTCAAAACCAGGTTGGGGTCAGTCCTCTCCTTAATTCGGATTTCAACGTATACAGGATCCCTGAGCACCTTTTGAACCGGGTAGTTGGAATCCAGGTAAAATGAGTTGTAGGCCACAAGCTCTGCTCAAACAAAAAAACATTGATGGAGGATACAGTCACTGCCAAATGAGACTAACTGTACAGAATATCTCCTTGACACTAACCTTCCGCACAACCCTTGGTAGTACACACTCCATTGGCCAGCCTCAGCTCCACGTTCAGTGGTCCAGGAGCAGCAACTGGGGGTGGTGGAGGGACCAGGCCAACCTCAATGATCAGAGCTTCAACTGAGGTGCCAATATATCTACATTGGAAAAAAAGCCTGAGACCAGAAAAAAGGTCTTTGTCAGTCAATCAGTCAGAAAAGAATTTGAGTATAGTTTGGTTTGTAAAATATCCCAATGAACTAACGCTAACCAATTCTAGAGAATTCAACAGTTCACTGTATTGTTTTGATACCACTGAATTGTCTGAATTGTCTGAAGCCTTAGCCAAGTACTGGTCATAGTAGTAGTAATCTTTTATGTTGTGACAAAGTGTAAAGAAAGAAAAACACATACTGAAAGCTGCTGTCTCTGGTAATGGCTCCATTTGGTCCAACAGACACTTCAAAAGAGGAGGACATCTGGTTCTGATAGATTATTACCCCAGGCTCATCCTGCAGTAAATTAGCAGTTATTTGGTCTTTATTACTACCTGATGAAAATTAATACAAATCAAATTGAACAGTCAAGTGAGTCCTAACCCTTACCGTCATGACAGTGCCACAGGCAGTGACAGGGAACTGGTAGATGGCAAAAGCTGAAGTTGTGCCAACAGGACTGCAGGCTGGATCCTTTCCAAGCAAAGTTACTGACTCCAAGTCGAGGCTTGGTTTGGTGGCGTCTCTCGCCACTACCACGATGAACTGGCCGTCCTTAGTGCACTGAAGAGTAACTGAGAAAAACTATGTATAAAGCAAATACCCCCTTTCAAGTACCTGAGTAGGATATCCATCTAGTTCTGTGAGGAATAAAAAACATACTTACCAGATTTTCCATAATAGCACATGTGTCCATCAAAGCAGCAGTTTATAGCGTTACATTGTGAAGCAGTGATGTCTGTAGCTCCGCACTGTATCTTGTACGGTTCAGCCACTTCACAAGAATGAAATACCTCTGTCGGCTGCTGAGGCTTCTGAGGCAGTGTGGGCTGCTGTGGCTGCTGAGGCTTGGTTGGCTGCTGTGGCTGCTGTGGCCACTGAGGCTTGGTTGGCTGCTGTGGCTGCTGTGGCTTCTGTGGCTGCTGTGGCCACTGAGGCTTGGTTGGCTGCTGTGGCTGCTGTGGCTGCTGTGGCCACTGAGGCTTGGTTGGCTGCTGTGGCGGATGTGGCTTCTGTGGCTGCTGTGGCCACTGAGGCTTGGTTGGCTGCTGTGGCTGCTGTGGCTGCTGTGGCTGCTGTGGCCACTGAGGCTTGGTTGGCTGCTGTGGCGGCTGTGGCTTCTGTGGCTGCTGTGGCCACTGAGGCTTGGTTGGCTGCTGTGGCGGCTGTGGCTTCTGTGGCTGCTGTGGCCACTGAGGCTTGGTTGGCTGCTGTGGCTGCTGTGGCTGCGGTGGCCACTGAGGCTTGGTTGGCTGCTGTGGCTGTTGTGGCTGCTGTGGCCACTGAGGCTTGGTTGGCTGCTGTGGCTGCTGTGGCCACTGAGGCTTGGATGGCTGCGGCAGCTGTGGCCACGGCTTGATATTAACATCACCAGCGACGCAACCAAGGAGGGCAACTGCCAGAAGACAACCACAAATCAACTTCAATGCCATGGCTTCACAGCACAGAGTGATTCACAAAGAACACCAGATGCTGTTAAAAATATGTTGTAGCTGCTGTGGCTGCTGTGGCTAGCTTTTATATGGTATTGGCAATGTTGACTTGCTGAGGACTCACATCCTATTTGCTGCCCACACCTGCCAATCAAATGATCCAGTAACTGGTTGGTCTGTGGTGATGCACTAAAGAGCTTAGATGTCATGCCAAAAAAGTAAACTCATTAGAGAACTCAGGAATTTCACACATATTGCATCAGGAGATACTAACAGTGTGCATGATAACCAAATTACTATGATGTAAGAATCTATCCCAGCTTGCTACAGACAGCCCACTGATTGTTATTGGTTTTGAAAGGAAGAAATCACAGCTTGTTTGTACAATTTCCACAAAAACCTTCACAGGGTCTGCTTGACCTACAATGTGCAGGTCACATTGTATTTAGGCAGCAGGCCTTCATGTAGACAAAACAAATACCCGTTCTCATTTTTTAACTATTTTGACTTTTCTAAAAATGTAGACCATGATTAAGACATGCATGGCTGATGTTGTAATGACTTTACAACCAAGAATTAAAGGCTTTAAACTTTACTGCTACTATTAATTAAAAGCAGTTTCAAAAAGGTGAGTTTTTTGTGTGATTTGAACATTGCCAGATTGGTGCAGTCTCAGATTTATCATTATATTCATGTCCAAACAGTTGACTTCCAAATATCTCCATTGTTATATAACTCAAACTGAGTTTTTTTATTGAAAAAATCTTTAATTTCTTTGAAAAAATCTTAAAGCTATAGTAGTAGTTCTGTTGCTTCCATGAGGAATTCTAAATAATGATAATAAACACCACTGTTGCTGCATCCACATGATACAACCTCCCGTAATCGTGCAAGAGGAGGATTAAAATAACATGATGGACTCTTCAGAAAATGTAATTATGTTGACTTGTGTTTACTTAGAGTGTTTTGTGAAGCTGATAGTCTTAATTAGCTTTGTAGCTATTCATTTGGCAATGGCTTGAATGTAAAAAAAAGTTACAAACTAAAGCTTTAAAGGTGCAACATCTAATACTGACAGCTAGCATTTAAAATAATCCAAATTCAAACTACTGGAGAGTCATCTTCCCTGGCCCCTCCTCCCCAAACTGAAGTTCACATGCTAGCTCTGTACCTGACTGAAAGCCACCCTATATTGGTTTAAAATTACTGCAACAACCGCTAAAACATCATGAACTAGCTGTCCTCTCTACCTGACTGATAGACACACTTTTATGCTAAACAGGCTACACAGTTGTTTAGTTAAATTGCATGTTTCCATTATGATGAATTAAAACTTGCGGTTTGTGTCATAGGTTTGTCGCGGTTGTTGGCCGTGGCCCGATTGCCTGGTCCTCCGATAACATTAGTAGTTATTGTGTGTTAGCATGGCGGCGCTAGCCAGGACCAGTCGGGATCACTTCACTGGCTGTCTCTATTGTGTTTGCAAGTAACCAACTCAAGTAATCTCTCTATAATTCAACATGAGTACACAAATGTTGACATGACAAAAAATGCCCGTCCCTAGTAGACATGATAAATTAGCCTGAAAGTAATGCTTACCTGTTCAGGAGGAACTACAGCTGTAGTGTGCTGGGTTTACGTTTTTACAGGTACATCTGGCAACTCGGCCTGGCTGTTAAAATAAGCGGTTGAAACCAACACACAGGCCAAAACATAAACAGACATTCTGTCACGGAACGGCCATTTCAAAGGAGAAAATACTGGCTTTAGCATTGTTGTCAGAAAAGATAGTAATTCAACTTAGCATGTGTCCTTAATATCTGATGACATATTGTGGTAATTGGATTTAAAACAGCACATGTAATACATATTCCACCTTTCATTATCCTTTTTAGTCAAAATTAAATTGTAGATCTCTTGAACTGGAGCGGCACCTCACCACAGTACAATCTACAAATATTTGTGTCTGCATGCATAAAGTACCTTATCAAAATTAACATATTATCAGTAGTGGTCCATAGGGGGGCGGCCCTTCTGGCATTTGGCCAAATTCCAAATGGCAAGTCCGTCACTGAATGGTACTGCCAAAAAAGTTATACAAATTATATTTTGAAAAAATATAACCTATTTGGTGCTGCTAAACCAGTAATATATGTTTGGCTACTAGTAGGATCCCTGGAGCCATTTTGCAAGTGAAAGTCTATTGGTTGCTTCCAGCAAGTCATTGGTGAGCATGGATGTATTATGTACTAAGACCATAGTTATTGTCCGAGATGTCTTTGACATGACAACTTGACATTAACAAAGACAACAATCTATGTGTTATGACAACTTGACATTAAACAACACAATACAACCTGTTGATTTCTTTGTCATGACAACTTGACATTAACCTTTACACATAACCTGTCATACATATGTCATGACAAGATAAAACACAATGATCAAACTTTAATAAACTATTTAGTTAACATTACATTTACCATTAAGAGGTTGGTCTTTAGAGCATTATAATTGTGTCATGAATATTTTTCTTGACTGCAAGTAAAGTGAAATAATTTGGACCTGTCATGAAGTTTGCTTTCATCATCAAATGCTTAAAGGACGGTGTCTTGAATAATATCCTTGACCTTTTCTGAAAATAAAAAATAAAAAAAATAAAAAATAAAAATGTGATCACAAAAAAAAATCCTTGACCTGTCATGTCATAATTGTGACATTGTCATGTTAGTCTTTTGCACACCCCTTCAAATAAAGTGTTTTTTAGCTGTAAATTATGTACAGTAGCTTTTCAGGACAATATTAGAGATATTACTAAATACGTTTTAGTTCCAGAGACCGTGTTTGTATAGTCAGGCAAATAGGGACCTTGTCTGACTTTCTGCAGACAGATGTTTGAAAAGGACTCTTGACACTAACTCCAAGGTCATTGGCAAGCATAAATAAATTTGATGGAAAAACAAATCATTGCTATTTTCTAATGGATCTAGTCTAAAATGACAAAAGTTCATGTTTTTTTTCTTCAAAGACATAATCTTTATTTCCTAAGTTATACTCTGAGTTACACTGACACATTGCACACTTAGGGTAATATTTTACATTGTTTTCTTTTTATTATAGTTCATATGCTAACTTTTAAAACATTTCATAAACAATTAATTAGCTACATTATTTCATGTTATCTATACAACATTGGAAAAAAATGAAAAAAATAGAACTTTATCTCCCAAGATGCATTGCCCATGTAGGATTTTAAAAAGTTCATGTGCCAACATTTTGACCAGTGACCAGGCAAAGCCTCACTTTTGCACGTCTGACACATAATGGATGTCTGCCTTTCACTGACAGGATAAGGAAGTGGTCAATCCTGTCATACCTCATATCATCCACTGGCCTTTTGGCTGCTTGATCACTTTTTCTGGTGTTTTATCTTTATACGCCAGAAAAACTGCTGACAGAAATTCACTGAAAACATGTAGATGTGGTGAATTCATCAGTAATACACATTTGAGAGTAAAATAAAAAAAGGGAATTAATGTTGCACACCTTTATCATATTCAATATGTGTAGAGAATAGGCCTCAAAACAAAAGTATCTGTGAATGATCAGCCCTGTTTCTTAAAGCTGCAGTAGGTAGTTTTGAGGAAACGTGGACTTAGCCTAAAAATTTGAACAAGCACACCTTACAGGCTCCTCCCCCTTGCTCTCTGCTGCGCTACAGCCCCCCCTCCACAGCTCCTCTAGCCTGCCGTGAACGCGCAGGCTAGTAAGCAGGGCCACCAATGCTTTCCACACAATACAGGGGCTTTATTCTGAGGAGGGTTTAGCTGTTGTGTGCTGTGCTTTTAAAACTTTATGTAAAAAAATAGCTTATTTAAAATATTTCTATTAAACGTTTTGTAAATATTTTTCAATAAAAAAGGGATTAAAAATGTTTATGTAATCGCTCATTTGTGAGAACAAAAGCAGCACTTTACACAGTACATTACTGAATTACCTTTTGGATCAATTTAAAACACTAAACTTTCAGTAGGAATGATGAATCACTGAGGAAGCTGACTAAGCCAAGGAATAACAACATCTTAGAAATATGTCTTAGGTTTTATTTTGCATATGGGTAAAATAAATCAGCTTTCTTTGTAAAGTACACACAAGGAAATATTGAACATCTTGATTTGGACTGAAAGACGATTCCTTCACATGCCTCTGTGTCTGGGCCATGTCTGACCTGTTGAAGGAGTATAAAGAATGTGTGTCAGACATTTGATTTACAATCCTGAGGGGGAAGAAACAGGGGCAGCACACAATTAAAGTAGTTTCACCATAGCTGCATTTAATTGTGATCGACAAAAACACATTTAGGCTTACTAAATGTAGGTATCGAAACAATATTGCTTATACTGAGGGTGAAGGAGTTAGCTAGCTACAACATTCCTGCCGTGCTACAAGCTAACAAGCTAACTGTTAGACTTAGCTAGCAACAAGCTACAGAGTAAAATGAGATTTGCGCTATCACCAGCGATACTGTAACCATCGCTAGCTTAGTTGTGTAGCTAGTTATTAATAAATGAAACAAATCCAGCAACGATACTTACATGTCAAGCAGAAATGTGGCTAGCTCTGAATCCGTGTTGAATCCTTTCAGGAGGCGTAGCTCCCTCCACCTTTGAAAAGCCGCTCCGTTGTCGACCCTCGTTTTATTTCGGCTCGGTTTAATTCTTTCTTTTTAGCTCGCTTTTCGTCATCGGTCTTCTTCTGTTTGCTCGTCTTTGTTTTCTGAGCAGGTGCCACTCGAGAAATTGGCAGTTTTCCTGAAAAGTTGTTTCTCCGTGATTAGCACAGCTGCAGCACACGGGCAGTCTTGAGCTTGAACACGGTACGCGCTGTGCGGGGGGGAAGGGGGGAGGGGGTATGAGCAGCGCGTACACGAGAGTGACTGACACTGCTAAGACAGTCCTCCTGGCTCTGATTGGCTGTTTTGACCGGGAGCGGTGCATTTCTGCCAAATGGCAGCAGGGACACAGGGAGGAGCCATAGGAGCTTGATTTTTTTCACAGATTATCTGTCTCATATTCTACTGTCAGGACATAGTGACAGTTTTAACAAATATGTAAAAAATACATTTTTACAAAAGTTACTACTGAACCTTTAACCTTATATGGACAATGTATCCCCAGGATACAGGCATTCAGTGCCTGATTATCAAAGTTTTGAGAAGATAATTAAAAATTATCTTAAAGAACATGTAAAACTATCCTTAAAAAACTATTTTCTAAGACAAAATCACTCTATAATATAGCCGCAAGCGGCGATTCGCGGCGGATTCAAACTTTTTTCTCAATAGCAACTTCAAAATAATTTCACTGGTCCTGGGTATATCTGGGGAATTTACCCTGTGAGTTTTGTGATGATTGCCTTACAGTTGGTGATTTGTGTTCATTTGTGTCCAGGGCCACGCCCCTTTTGAAGTTCATTGGTCAATAACTTGAGAATTAATTGAGATATGGACATGCTTCATACATATGGAGATTTTACATTTGCGCTTGCATGAACTGGGGTTGAATTTTTTTTTTTTTAGCTTTGATAAACACTGTTGGAATACTTAGTTTTCGAATATTATTATATATTATTAATTTCTAAATTTCTACCCACGTACATGTTGACAACATGTCTAAAGCATAAGATTACTTAATGTTGAACTTTTTTTCTTCTTTTTATGATCCATTTGCTTTTCGCTGGGGTAATCTGCCCATTGCTCAGTGGTTGTAGTCCACACAGTATTCCAGGATGGGAGAAAAACGTGCTGTGTTTAACTGGCATTTCTCTAAAACAATCATAATCTTTAAGAGTGGCGCTGAGCACTGGGCAGAGCCACAGTGCCTCTGCAAAATAGCCTCGAGAAGGAACTTGTTTTAAAGGAACATGGATACGTCACTTAGCCTATATGATTCCTGTTGCACAAAAGCATGTGCCCTCCTCACACACGGGCACACAAACAGAGCGTACTGTAGTAATGAATACTTAGGTAGCAATTAGCCAGTAGATAGCAGTAAGCGAGCAGTAAATGCTAACTTAGCTTTAACTTCCCACAACAAAATTTAGTAAAGCACAGACAACATATGGATACTTACACTTTAAATCTTTTGGGAATCCAGTAGGGCTGCTAATTGGAGTGTTTGGTGTCCTGAAACCATAGCCTTAAACCCAAATTTACTCTTCTCCCTGCACTGAATAGCTGTCCTCCTTAATTTGACGAAATAAATGCTACTAGCAATTGCGTGGAGGATGGGTTGGGGTGGTGTGTGATCACCCAAGGCTTGTTGTCATTGACGTCTGGAAAAATCTGTAAATAAAGAGTTTTAGACCATGCCTTAGGCTAACCAGCTACAATGTGACTCTTAAGCATACAACATACCATTTTGAGTGAAAAAACGAACAGAAAATCCAAGAAAAGTCAAAGGTACAATACTGTGTATATATTTTCATTTCCAAGAGAAGGAACTATTCATCCCATAAACCAACTTGCACCAATCGCGAAAGACCCTCTTGAACAACTTCCAATCTGACAACAGACTCACACACTTTTTCCTTCATACATAGTATTTTTTAAATAGTGAATATGCAGTTAATAGCAGTTCTTTCAGTAGTAATTGTGTAAATAATAGTTTTGGTGTATTGGTATAATGCATTGAATTTTATAGCAAAGACTCTAATGGACTTTCATGAGTTCCACCAGTCAGAGGCAGCACAGTGGTTCAGTGGTTAGCACTTCTTCCTCACAGCAAAAAGGTTCTGGATTTGAATCTGGGCCTTTCTGTGTGGAATTTGCATGTTCTCCCTGTGTTTGAGTGGGTTTCTTCTGGGTGCTCTGGTTTCTTCCCACCATAAAGACATGCATACTAGATAACTAACTAGGACTACAGTTGGCAAACACTTGCGCATTTACAATCTAATCATTGTGGGATTGTTCAGGATTGTGGGTATAAGACATTGCAAATAAAAGACATATATCTCAAAAAAAGGTTGGTGCCCCATAAACGTTTGGCGTCTATATGAGCATATGCAATTGCTTAGTCATGTTGTAGCTGGTTTAAAGTCTATCATCGATGGCTTTTACTCCAATTGTCAATGGAGAATTTGTATTGTATTTTTACTTCTGGAACCGGGTGTGGGCGGGACTGTTAAGGTCTATACTTAGAATTCCTCATGTGGGCAACAGAAACTATGCACTATAGCTTTAAAATTGTGCAAAATTGTACAAATAGTAGTTGTCACTCAAGATTTTTTGAGTTGGGATTTTATTGATATAAATTGAGATAATAGTTAGAGATAATAAAGATAATAGTTTGATTAATACAACTCAACATCTTTAACTGCAAGTAACAAAATCATGTCAGTTGGTGTACCACTAAAACGATATACCAAACTAAATAAAAAACACAAAAATAACAATTCCCCCCTATACAGTATTTCTTTACCAATTAAAGTTTTTCTGGAGTTACTGCATTTGAAACACTTGGCTTCTGTACTATTTTTCAGTTTCATGGTTAATCTCAGTTGATACTGGCTGGAGACAGTGGTGTAACGTAACTAAGTACATTTCCTCAAGTACTTAACTTTACTTTTACTACTTACTTAAATTCAATGTACTTGTACTTTATTTGAGTCTTTTTTCATGCCACTTTCTACTTCTAATCTATTACATTTCAGAGGAATATATTGTACTTTTTACTCCACAAAAATAATCTGACAACTTCAGTTACTAGTTACTTTACAAATTATGAATTCTGCACACATGTAGTTTTTTGTTTTATTTATTTATTTATTTGACAGAGACAATGCACAACTCCTTAGCAAAACCAGATTTAGCTATAAGCTAATTTCCATCTGACGTCCCTTGGCAGGAAACAAAGAATTACATATCTGTCAGAGTGTCGGGAAACCTAACACTGGAGTACAAAAACTTAATAATTTAAAATAATTTATAAACTAAAATGTTTTATTATAAATTAAACTACTCAACAACAGCTGCAATAATCAGCAATGTAAACAATTAGTTGATTGACAGAACTGTTTTGATTTGTTGTTGACAGTTTCTAAAATGTGAGGTTTTGTCTGCATTGAATTTTTTCTGATGATCCTTACATTACTAAAGTAAAATGTACAGTGTGGTATTAGTACTTTTACTTATACTTATTCCACCACTTGCTGGAAGTTGGAGCCATATTGATTTGCAGCCCTTCACAAAATGTACTTTGGCAAAATATTGAAGTTTGACATGTTGAGGGCAGGTAGACCTAACCCAGAGTCAGCATAACTTTGTGTTACCACACTTTTTAAGTGCATGTTTGCCAACTAGTTAAATATTTTTTCATCCCTTGCTTGAAGAAAAATAATTGGCAACTTTTTAATGAACCTGATGATGCTATTATAATTTTCATTTCATTTGGGACTTTCATCTCACATTGATTTGTTTCAGCACATGGACGGTTAATTCTGGGCACAGTAACATTTTATGCATTAAAAGACTGGATAATCTAAAGCCATCCGAAGATGCCTCGTCAGAGCTGTGGGCATCTCTTTTGGTCTGCAGATGCAACGATTTCATTCTGATGGGTAATGGTCAACAGAAGGGGCGGGAATGTAATGGCAGTAAACATGCTCACTGTACTATAAAAGCAGGTGCACATGGCTACCTTCCCTACAACATCTAGTGCACTTGTGTAGGTAATTTGTTGTTGTGAAGCCATCGTGATGAAGTGTACTGCAGTGTGCCTTGTGGTACTGGCCTTGCATGTCAGCTTATGTGATTCTATATGGGTCCCTGGTGTTCCAACGCCAACAATACCTAAATGGAATCCACCTAGCAAAACCCCTCAAAGTCCACAGCAGGCAAAGCAGACATTTGAGAAACCACTCACCTGGAAATACCCTGTGGTACCCCCGCCTGACGTCGCACCACCGGTGCCTTTCGAGCAGAGACATCCTGTTCCTGCTGCAACTGTTGCCGTTCAATGCAGAGAGAAGATTGCTCATGTGGAAGTCAAGAGGGACTTGTTTGGGATTGGCCAGCTTATCAATCCTGCCGACATTTTCCTGGGAAACTGTGCTCCTGTTGCACAGGACCCTGTTGCTAAAGTGTTGATTTTTGAAGTGGCACTGCAAGATTGTCAAAGTACATTAACGGTAAGATGAAGATGCCAAAATAATACACCTCAAAGAATATTAACTCAAACTATGTTAAAAAAAATCCATGTATGATGCTAATTTATTGTAATATTTATATACAGTGTGTCTTTTTTACTGAATATACAGTGTTTATTGTATATATATAAATATTTAATATTTATATCTAGATGAAAGAGGATTCCCTCATCTACAGCTTCACTCTGAACTATGTTCCCCATGGTCTGGGCAGTGCTCCTGTGTTGAGGACTACCCAAGCTGCTGTAATTGTGGAGTGCCACTACCAAAGGTATGTATATATAGGTATGACTATATATGTGAAGTATATCCAGTGTAGATCACCAAATATGATTAGCTTATTAGGTTTATTCAAACAGCAAATGGACATTGATGTAAAAAATACTTTAGTCTGCATAGTAATGCACATTTATTCATTCAGGAAGCATAATGTGAGCAGCCTTCCTCTTGACCCCCTGTGGATCCCATTCTCTGCGGTTAAGGTGGCAGATGAATTCTTATACTTCACACTGAAACTCATGATGGGTGAGTTAAAAAACAATTTAACTGCAATTTTAACGTCTTTGTCAACAATGCTAAAATGTCATTATTTCCTTCCACAGATGACTGGCAACATGAGAGGCCAAGCTATCAGTATTTCCTGGGAGACATTATAAATATTCAGGCTACCGTCAGGCAGTTCTTCCATGTGCCACTCAGAGTTTATGTGGATACCTGCGTAGCTACTCTGTCAGCTGACGCGACTTCTACCCCTAGTTATGCCTTTATTGAAAACTTTGGGTGAGTTAATTGAAGTGTTTCTGTACAGTTTCAAATACATTTTCACAAATTTTTTTTGAGTCCATCACTAATGTTAATGTTTCTCCGCATACGCAGGTGTTTGGTCGATGCTAGGCTCACAGGCTCTGCCTCTAAGTTCCTGCCTCGCAGTGCAGACAACAAGCTTCAGTTCCAGTTAGAAGCCTTCAGATTCCAGGGTGCTGCCAGTGGAATGGTGAGCATCTTCAAGACTGATTTAATATTTTCTGCTATAGCCTACATCCAATGCTGCGTAAAAACATCTAATAACCCAAACCTTCTATTATTCCAACAGCTCTACATTACCTGCCACTTCAAAGCAACATCTGCTAAAGCTGGCATTGATGCTACACATAGAGCTTGTTCCTACATGAATGGGTAAGTCTGCATGTGTCAAAAAAGTATGATTATGGTGTGGTACGGTATTCACTGCTCGCATCTCTCTTTCTTTCTAGTTGGAAGGAGGCCAGCGGAGTTGATTCGGCTTGTGGCTCCTGTGAATCTAGTTCATTTGGACCACCTGGCAATGTACCTAGTTTAGTTTTACCAGCTTCCCCTCCAATTGGCGGCACAATTGGATCTGGCGGCATTCCCCTTGGCGGCATTGGCGGCACAATTGGATCTGGCGGCATTCCCCTTGGCGGCATTGGCGGCACAATTGGATCTGGCGGCATTCCCCTTGGCGGCATTGGCGGCACAATTGGATCTGGCGGCATTCCCCTTGGGGGCATTGGCGGCACAATTGGATCTGGCGGCATTCCCCTTGGCGGCACTAAGAATTTTCCTAAGAGATGGAGACGGGATGTTTCCCAAAGCGAAGGTTTGTTTAAAACAAATCATTGTCTAAAGCATGTGATTTTATTTGAGGGAAATTGAACAGTCAACACATTATATTACCTACACTACTATCTTTATCAGAGTTGATATTATGTTGCCACTATCACAAGTTGGTACTGTATGTGTGCCTGTGTTTACAGACAACTACAATGGTGCATACTGTGACACATGTCTCCTGTCTTTCTTCCTTAGTTTTCGAATGGGAAGGTGATGTCACCCTGGGTCCAATCCCCATTGGAGAAAAGGTGGTCACTTAACTTAAGTCCCTGCCATGAAGTCCATACCTTTGGAATGAACGGTCTCCTTAGTTCATACCTGTCTGTATGTTATTCAATTGCTTCTTGATAATAGTTCAGTTTAAACAAAGTAACCCTATTTACTAATGATCAACATTTGACATAGGCTATCAATACATAATTAAGTGTAAGTGTAAGAAACAGAAAAACATGAAAGCATAACTTGCTTTACATTGCTCTCTGTGCTATGCTAAATGTTACATATGGATCACATCTGCCCAGTTCATAGACCGTAGGCTACGTCTTCCATTTTATGGAAATAAAAATGCAATTGTGTGATAAGCTTGTGTCATTCATTGGATAGAGCCATTACAGGGTGGCAAATTGTTTCCTTTTTTTCTTTTGGGCTGTACACACAGTGATTAACTAGTGGAATAGTAGGGCTCCTTACACCACATAAAATAACAAAATCAATTGAATAAATAAGAACATAATTTGGTAAAACTTAAAGTTGTAATGGGCGTTACCCTCCATTTCATCACTGTTCGTTGTTTAAATAACTTGAATTATGTTAAGTGTAAGAGCAATACCATTGCACTTGTTCAGTCAGTTTTTCAACGAGTAAGTAGCCTGGATGATGCCATCCGAATGTAGCCCCGCCCACAACATTTGAGGTCGACTATAATCTGAGTATGACGACGTTAGGCCATCGAGGGAGTGGACATTTACCGCCCCCGTGTGACACAGGTGGTAAACTACAGCTTAGCCATGTACTTCAGCACCACAGGCAGTAAACAGCTCCACACTGCGCCTGGTCAATACCGCATGTTACCTCCTAAAGACTGAGATGTGATTAACTGATTGATTGTCAATCTACAATCAGTGATAAATACAAATGGAGGAAAACTTCAACCTTCAGCCTCTCATCCTCTTAAAGCAACGCCAATCTTACTTCAAAATATACTAGCATATATTTACAATATATTTGTTTTTTTCTCTAAAATACACAGTGTTTTCTGGGGGTGAAAGTAATAAGATGGTTGTATGTCTTATTATAGTGATTCTACTTACACAAGTTATACATTTGAGATAGCCTACATGTCAGGTTAAATACACTGGTAAATTGCATGCTCAATGTAAAAATATGGATTGTATGTGATCAGACCTTCCATAATACCCTACATGGAATTGTATTAGACCATGTGTATTAGTATTTTCATAAAAAAATCAAATAGATACACACACTGCACAGTGGCCTGTATTGTTTAAATAGCCTATACATACCGTTTGTGCACAGTGACACTAAAACAGTCCCCAATATGTTTTTTGTCTTCCCTATGCGTTTTTTGGCACTTTGTAGTCTTTTTTGCCCTGAGTATTTTCCAGTTCTTCATTTAAATGTTTGCCATTGCGTATTTCATGCTTTCTGCCTTTGCTCATAGGCTAATCGTTTGTTGGTTCATTTTAGCACGGTGCTCTCCTGCTGGCAGTACTTTCTCTTTTCTGTCTCAAGTTGACTTCCACAAGCGGGATGGAGGACAAAACAACAAAAAACTAAACAATAAAGCATAGTCCAGCAATAGGCTACCAACAGAGGCTTGAATAATAGGCTATTGAAACGCAAGTCTTTTCCGGGGAAGCCCTGGTTCCCCCCACAAGGACCTCTCTAGTGGTCCCCGGACCTAACTTTGGAAAGCACGTTTGCTCCGTCTGCTTATTTCCTTGTCAGTGTAATGTCAGTGTAAACACTTTACGAAAATGGGTTTTCTACGCCACTGTTCTTCTGCTTATCGAGCCTGCATGCTCAAGCTGTGCCTGCATCCACTCAGGGCAGCCTACATATACGGTATCGGCACTGACGTTATATCGTCTCTGCTCCGCACCCCCTCCTCCTCTGTCTCTGCCTGTCTCCGCACTGCTGGCCCCATCCGTTGTGTGTCATAGGCAGCATCACAGCAGCAGACATTTGGCGAGGAAAAACACGGACTGCGGTCACATACATGCGCGCTTATGCTTTGCGTGGACGTATCGGGGGGGAACAGGATTGTATATTAATTTTCGCGGCGTTGTGTGTCTCCGAAGAGCATTTCTTCCTTTGACACCCCCTCCATCTGCTTTGGATGGTTGACTGCAGATTTGATGGTGCTGAGCAGGCTCGTCTGATTGAAGGCTTGCGACCAGGGGGGCATCTGTGGGGCCGCAGAGAGAGAAACCTCTGTCCTCTGTCCTGTGATTGTGAATGGACTGCGCTCCCCTCCGTGATTTTCTGCAGTCGCTCTGAGTCATTTGTGGAAGAAGATGGCGGACAGGGCTGAGATGTTTTCCCTATCCACTTTCCATTCCTTGTCTCCTCCTGGTTGCAGGTAAGAGCTACATGTAGAGCGATGATGGGGGACGATGCTCACGGTTGATGAGTGGAGGAAATGACACTCAAGGTTATGAACATATACCCGTTTTGTTTTGATGGCTGCAATAAAACACATTCCCTACCATGGGTAGTAGATATTTTGAATAATCTGCCAGCCTGCTGCTGCCTCCCTGCGATAGGTGCTGCAGCTAATCAGGGCCGCTTGTTTTTGTTTTGGAGCTGATACTTTCAATAAAGACAACTATTTTAAGACTATTTTAACTTATATTATTCTCCTAGTGTAAAGATGAGCAAATGGTAAATTAGATGACAAATGATTGATCTTAAGCTGTCGCGACATGGGCACCCGCCTTGCGCATTCTGTGTGGGGCCCACGCCCTGTTGAGTCCAACCTAGGCAAGGGCATGTTGCTGAACAATGATTTACGGAAGTCCACTGATACTGACATTGTTTCAAACGTCTCTAATATGACCTCTGCGACACACAATACGAAAAATCTGCTTACGTTTTCTCCTTGACTAAACACAATTGTGAGTGGGATTCTACTGGCTGGTAGAGATCAGTAACTTGTGCAGAATTAGTGACACAGTATTCTCTCCGAGGTTGTCCATTTTAGGTTAAACGACATGGCATGGGGTTTCTTTAATTGTTTTTTTTGGATGCGAATTAGGCCTGGGAAGATGTGGAGTAATGAAATACTTTGGTAATTTGGATGAAATAGTGTGGATGCTGCTGAAATATTCACATCTGCTTATGCCTTGAGGCAGATTGGAACATGTTCAAGAAACATGTTAGATTTCATTGTATTTCTAATGTCATTACCATATACAATAATGTCACGCCTACTATACTGCTGACATAAGGCCTTCCTCTCTGTTACTGAAGAAATCCTATTAACAACAAAAACAATTATTTGTAAAACTATTGTTACATTTTTGTTTGTAAAAGTATGCATTTGAAACTGCTTAGAGCACCTCTTTGCACATATGCATATAGTGCCTCAATATTAATCTCAATGTCCTTACAGAATGCAATCACATTAGCAAGCCAGGTCCCAGTGGATTTTAAATCCACAACATGCACTCATGTGGGATTTAGTTACATACTGTAGCTTCATCTCATGGCTGGATCATATCAGATCAATAGGCCTGATTTCTTTTTTTGCAGGACTCAAATGACCTTAGTTCAGAGCATAGAACCAGGCTTTGGCCATTGGCCATAATTTAATAGAGGAATAATAGGCATAACTCTTTTCTTTATGCAGTGTTTTTGCCTGCTGATGTTTTGCGTTACTGACTTTTTTAGTTCACTTCTCAGTTTTCAGAAATAAAGCCTGGAGGTAAAATGGTTGCCCCACAGCCACAAGGTTGACGGATCAATCCCAGGTTATCCGGCCACATGTCAAAGTGTCCCTGAGCAAGACACTAAACCCCAAGTTGCACAAGGAACGCTGTATGTGCAGCTGTCCACTACTGCTAACTGATGGGTTAAGTACAGTAATAGAATTTCATTACATTTACTGATGATTAGTTTGATCCTTTAAAGAGCAGCTGCTTGCATCACTATATATTAAGGGTTGAGACTGTTCTCTTGCACTTGATTGTTTTGAATAATGTGTACATTCAATGTTACACATATTATGCCTATTTTAGCAATGAATAATAATTTCTGACTGTGAATACCAATAATTCCCTTTGATGAAATATTAGTATTTGGAGCATAACAAGATGAAATGTCCAGATATGTATATTTGTTTTGTGAAAGTATATTGTTAATTTATTGGGTAATGGGTCCATCTGTGTGTTGTGTGTATGTGTGTTGTGTGTGTGTGTTTTTCCTTCCAGTATGTTTATGTTGTATCTATGTGTGTGTCTAACTGATTTATTGGCGAAACCACCAGTGGTGTGATGGTGTGGTACAGTAATCTGCCTTACATAACCGTAACACTGTTTCCAATGGGCAACATAATCCGTAAGTGAGCCCATCTTTCTCTTCTGAGTTCTAGAAATGTACGACAGACTATAATTTCTCCTGCGCTCTCAATCTTTCCACTGAAAAAACAGGTGCACTTTTCAATTGATGTAACCTCTAATTTGTTTTGTTAGTGTACTCATTTACAACATAAACTGAGGGACGTGGTTTCATATGGTGAAGTTACGTAAACAATACTTAATTTTTCCATAAAGGCTTTATCTTACAGATACACTATATTTATATAGAAAAGCACTCCCTCCAGGTATGCCATGATTAAAGTAAATTAACCCTTACTGTGGTTTGTGGAAATCTAAAACTAATGTGCTGGTATATAAAAATGTGGGACTTATAGCGTACCAATCACCAATACTTTAGAATTCATTGATTACATTTTGTGAACGGATTGTTGTCGTATATATGCTGAGGCAGCAGTTTTAATGCAAACTGGTGGGAGGTCATTTTTTGGGGGGGTGTTAGGCTGGATGTGGGAGGGTTGGGTTTGGAAAGTAACAGCATCTCAAATGTGAGTATTTCCTGGTTTTTATAGTCTTTCACGACAATAAATAGATTTTATTTAGAATTTCACCTGTTGATTAGACAGAAAAAGACATTTGAAGACATTGCCTTGAGCTCTGAGAAACTGGTATGGACATGTTTCACTTCTTTCTAAGTAAATGAAGAATCAAGAAAATAATCTGCAGATTAATCAATAATGACACTTATCTTTAGTTGCAGCTCTAGACTGAACAAATGATTTAAAAGGGTTTTTGATTTGATAAGATCATATGATTCCAGATTCAGATTTGTTATAATTCAGTCTATAATTCTGTCAAACCTCAGTTGTATTCCATCATAGTACATCTATATTTTAAAACTAGACTACTGCAAAATAATTGATTAATTATACCCCCCTTCCCTCTTCCTGCGAATCTCATATGTTTAGCAGTCAATGTTCCACTTTTGCCTTTCGACTTTGAAGGCTTTTTGAGAGGGGGGGAGTGAGTGGTGGGTATGGTTAACATTGATGTAAGAGGCTTAACTCAAACACAGATTCATTTTAGCTTTGGCGTTCCATCCCTACCTCCCCCATGCTGTCTTTCATATCTCATCTCTCTCTGCCTCCCTCTCTCTCTCTCTCTCTTTCTCTCTCTTTCATACTCTGTGTACAACCAACACTTGGCATGTTTTTACATGTCAATCTTTGCGGTGTTTTTCCAGTCATTATATTTAAGTGATGTAACAATGTGACTTGTTTCCCATCAGTGTGACACCAGTGAATGTTTCCCATCTATCAGCAGCATTTGCTTTACAAATCAACATTAAATCCTCTGCTCTGAGATGCATCATGTCCGCCTTTGGTTCAAAGATGGTGTTAGCATCAGGTTTGGGTTTGACACAGACAACAGAGAGGGCCTCATTAGGTTAAATGTATGACTCATGTGTGTTTATGTGTGGGTGTGTCTCTACATTACTGAAGACTGATGGTGGGTTGAAAGCCTGGGAAATTGATTGCATTATTGAGTCAGAAGCAGCCACATCAAATGTCCTTGGCTTTTCAAGATGATGATGTCACCGTGGAGCAGGTGCTGATGGATGAAAGGCAGCTTAATTACAGATGACACACACAACTCCCCCCCCCTTGTATCTGTATCTATTTTAGTGTTTTTATCAGTTTTCTTCTCAGATTCTTATTTTTGTCTCATTTAATTTCTTGACTGTGGACATCCATTCTACTGTACTATTTTTACATAATACAACTTTATTGTTTGAAAAATTACTTAAATGATTAATCAATTATTTAAAAAAAATAGTGTGTAGATGCTCTTAATAAAATATAACATAACATAGTCATATAATTGTTAAAAGTAAAAGGGAGCTTAACTATGGAGTGCCAATTGTAAAGTGGCTCACGCTGAAAATAACAACAACATTTTGTCACATTTAGTTTCAAACAATGTTTAAAAAACTGCTATGAATTTTTACAGGTCACTATTTTGCACAATACAACAATATTTGTCAAATTTTATATTAAATATTTTAAATAGTTGAATCCAAATATTAAGTGTTACACCTAAATGTTAAATCTAAATCTAAATGTTAAATTTAAATCTAAATCTAAATCTAAATCTAACTATTAAATCTAAATCTCAATCTAAATGTTAAATTTAAATGTTAAATCTAAATCTAAATGTTAAATCTAAATTTAAATCTAAATCTCAATCTAAATGTTAAATTTTAATGTTAAATCTCAATGTAAATGTAACTAACAAATAAAAACCATCTCATCCAGGGAAATGGACTCTACCTAAAATAATAAACATGTTTGAAGAAACTGTATTTGAAGAGTACTTTGAGTTTTTAGTGTCACCTTTTCAGCCTATCTGAATAGATGAATAGATGGTTTTAATTCATTATTTGACACTATAAACACATACTGAGGCTTTTATTTTGGTACTTTGGCATTTTGAAATTGCATATTAGTTAAATATTTAGTTTCACCCAAAACATTTAGATTTTGGTTTAGATTTAACGTATGAATTTAGATTTAGATTTAACATTTAGATCTAGATTTAACACTTACATTTAACATTTAGAATTAACATTTAGATTTAGATTTAATATTTAGATTTAACATTTAATATTTGGATTTAACAATTTAAATATCTCTAATTTGACAAATATTGTTGTAAATGTGCAAAAAAGGGACCCTCAGAAATTCATAGCAGTTTCTTAAACATTGTTTGAAGCTAAATGTGACAAAATGTTGCTGTTATTTTCAGTGTGAGCCGCTTCACAAACGGCACCTCATAGTAAACTCAATGAGACAGTTGAGATTTTATTTTCGGACAATAAAAGGACAGCCTGCATGCATGAACATGCAGTCAGTGTGTATACAGAATTGGACAAGCAAACATGACATTGTGCTGGTTTGACAGTTTCTGGTCCGGACTTGACAGGATCAGAGGTGGAAGAGAATAGCTGTTAGTACAAATGTGGGCTGGAGGGATTGTTTGAGAAGGGCAGGGAGAAAATGAAAAGAAGAAGCTGCAGACACACAGAGGTGCAAAACCTCAGCAGTGCCAGTGAATCTGGGTGTGCCATTGCAGCAACTCGACTGGTATCAGTGAATGGGCATTTTGTGCTGACTTGTTTTCTTGGCTTCTCAATTTGCTCAGCATATCACAATTCAGAATAGGTTTGAGACTGATGTGATGTAGGCCTTATTTTTCTGCACAAGTACTGTATGAAGAGTGGTATAGTTATAATTCCCCTTCACCTTCAAACCATAATTATTTAGAGTGATCACAAGCAGGGGTGGACTGAAGGCAAGGGGCATCACAGTGCACTGTTGGACAAGCAGAGAGTGGTACACAACATGGTGTGACAGTAGCTGCATGCTGACTTGGATGCTGTCTAAACACCAAAGCAGGAACATGGACATGTAATGTCAACACTGCAATGGTGGCTGCATCTCACTATGTGCAGTGTTGGGAAGGATACATTCAAAACACATTCTGTTACAGAATACAGAATACATGCCTAAAAATGTCATTTGTAACATATTGCAAGGCAAGGTGACCATTAAATTTACAGCAGACAACTACTCGCATCACTGACTATGTGATCTGGATTCTGAAATTAAAATAATGCAGAATACTTTTTTAACAAGTGACATAAGACATACCAGGTGATAGAAGATGAAAAAACAGTTACAGAGGTGTACCTGTATGTCTTTGTGTCTGTGTGCGGCTGGGGTCTGTCCCTGTTTACACTCTTCAAGTAGAGGATAGAGGCCTTTGCTCTGGCTCTTCAGCTTTTCGCTGACACACATTCTTAGGTTTTACAGTTTATGGGTAATATGGGGCCAAACTATGTTGTGCATTGCAGAGTTACAGGAGAACTCCAACACTAAGCAGATAAGCACAAAAACAAAATGGAGTCTGAAAACATAAGACAATATAAAAGACCAGTTCATCAAAATAATCATCCAACAATGTTAGTGGTGTAGCCACGCAGATATCTTAGGCTCTATTGATCCAGGTTTTGGGGAATCTGTCTGATATTTCTGCCTGCACCATAATACTGAGAAAAATGTGGAATTTTGTTGTTTGTAGAGCCCACAACATTGAATTTTATATTATTTTTTAAATCAACAACTTTTTTTTTCCTGAAATGGTGTCTCTGTTACTCTGGATAATCCGCACATTTAACTATGAGGAGTTTTTATTGAAAATACAGTAATTTGTACTATTTTTTCTACAGTTATGGAAACAGTTGACCATGTTCTGCTAATCACCCAGAGTAATGAAGAATATTTGAGGTTGTGGTTGCAATTGCGGTTGCGGTTGAATTTTGTAATTGTACATTATCAATGCTATAAGCATTAAAGAAGCAAATCAAACTATTAGCATGGCTGGGCCATTTAAATGTGCAAAACAGTCAAAGTAAATTAATCATTACCGCTTCCATTTTGGGACATTAGTGTACTTAGTTTGAAAACAAGAGCATCACAAACAGCATTTGAAGCCTCCACAGCTGGTGCTTTGTATTTCACCTGGAGTTGCAGTTGGTCAGATTTCATTGGAAATCGGTTGCATTGTTTTTTGTCTCCATGAAAATTTGTGCCATGATGCAAACAAAGATTTTGATATGCCTATTGCAGTTATACCATTTGAATTCAACATTTTGACTTGTCTAGCTACAGGTGTCTTATTGTCCTCCCATTCAGCCCTTCATCCAGAAACAGAACACGGGTGTTCCACCTACTATATGGTGGGGACAGCTGGCTTGAATACAACTGCACTGATGTGGTGTTTTTCCATTGTGAATTACACACACACACACACACACACACACACACACACACACACACACACACACACACACACACACACACACACACACACACACACACACACACACACAGCTTCCCTGGAGACTTTGATAGGCGAAGAGCTCATTGATGACCATATGTCACCATGTGGAATAGTCTTAATGCTCCAGTTACAAATCTACAAACCACACCCAAGGTTCACACCATTTTCATATTTGATGATGAATGGTAATAAATAATATGTTGTCTCACAATATCTGGCACCGGGAATAATGCAATAATGCAATGGCACCAGTGTCATAAGGCAAGTTACTTATAAGTCCACTATACTACAGTATATAATTAGTTTTACTAAAATAACAACAAACTGTCTTGTCTGTCTCATAAATAACATTTTTCTTGATTTAATCACATTTAATGTGGAGCAAACACAAGTGCTCAAAAGCAAAGAACATGCACATGTGCATTTGCTGGACACACAGACACACACAAAATCAAGGTTAATTATTAAGGGAGAAAACCCGTATTATGTCTCTCAGCCTCATTTAAAAAAATGATGTAATGAAACACTTGAAGTGAGCATTTTCAATTTATTCTGCAATTGTATTGACACATTGTTTCAGTTTTGAATATTCATATCCAATTAAATCTACCAATTTGATGTACAATAAATGTAGACACAGACTTTTTCATTATTATCTATCAGGTTTATGGTCAGGTTAGGTTACACTGACGACAGTTAGACAGCTGATGCAAAGCCAACACGGTTGTTGGCGCGGTCATAGACGGAGTAGTACTCTCTGAGGAACACGTCGCCAAAGATCCACAGGGGCTGGCCATTCTGAGAAGGCAGGTAGGTGGGGGTAATGCCCACTGAGCAGAACTGGTATCCATTCTGGTTTTGCTGGATGTGGAAACAGGAGAGTTGAAATGTTTATAACATTGCACGCACACCCACAAATCATTCAGTGTGGCATGCACATAAAGGGACACATACACAAATTACACTCTGCATGCACGTAAAAAACGTACCTCTTCGATGTAAGCAGAAGGAGGCAAAGGGAAGGCAGTGCCACTGATAACAAAGCTGAGAGTTGGCAGGTTGTTGATTTGGCTGCAGTCCACCATGTACTGGAGACAACAAAGAGACACTGTTTAAGAATGATAGAAACACAGACCAAAACAAACTGGCCCAATTTGTACATATTTTAATTTCATTCCTGCTTTTCCACTTTTGTATGGTATGTATGTATGGTAAGGTATGTGTTGTGACCTTCACCTCAACTGCTTATAATGACTTTTAAATGAGTGCAGCCTGCGGACAGAGGTGGATCTTTATGGGCAGTAATAATGGTGGCTTACTTTCATATGTCTGTCTGTCTCTCTATTTGTCTTACCATTCCATATTGGCTCTGTTGAGCACCAATGGCCTGCATGATGTTAGCCATAAGCTGGCTTGGAGCTGTCAGCTGGGAGGTTCCAGTGTCCACAATGGACTGGCAGCCCTGAGAGCACCAGCCGGTCTCTTGGCCATTGATCTGGAATCTGCAAGGCACAACACATGCCAAAGATTTTCATGCAGTCATATTAGGACACAAAATGAATCGCTCATCTAGGAAGATATACTGTACAGAAAAGCAATTGCTTTTCACGTTGATGAAATGTTGAAAAGCACTGACCCTTGAACGCCAATCTGCCAGTAGGTCTCAGAGGTGACAGGGGTCCAGTAGATCTGGCCCTGATACATGCTGTTGTCCACTCCTCCAAAAGAGAGCTCACTGCCCTGCTGCCCTCCCCTAAACCAGACGACAATCCAGAACTTAGCTGTAAGCTCTCCGTGTGGATATACAGTAATATTTCAGGCAGTACAGTATGTCCTATATGTGATGATGTATGTTTTACACTACTCAGTAGATCTCTTGTGTCACCTGGACAGGTAGAAAGCAAATATGTCGGCATTCAGCAGGTTTTGAGAAATCATGTTGTCCATGACAGGAGTCTGTCCTCCAGCTGAGATGCCTGGATAGGCCAGACCGAGGATGCCGTCAAACTTGGCAGCCAAAAAGGGCTGACTAGGCTCCTGTGTGCTCAGACCGATCTCCTGATTAGTGACCACAATGCCGCCTACCTATGGGTCCAAAACCAACCAATACAATTAGTAAGAGTTTCAGCCTATATGATTGTAGACAGCAACGTCAAGACATGAATGGGGTAAACCTTTGTTGATTCTATAAATCATTTCAATGATTCTGCTAGTTCTACATTGTTTTAGTTTTGAAAGTATTTTGTGTATAAAAAGTGTATTCCTTTACTTTTCACTAATGCAACACTGTACATAAATCGAACAGAAAACGGCTGCACTGATCTTTGAAAATGCCTGCTTTCTGGTAGTACAGTCCAGTCTAGTGTTTTATTTAACTGATGTACTTTGTTTGAATGATTTGTTTTGACTCACATTGACAGTGTCATATCCCAACTCTCCATAGAGGCTTCCAGCTCCGTAGGGTAGGTAGACGCTCTGTCCATTGGCAGAAAAGGTAGACGACTGCTGGGGGTCAAACTTTGTGTGTGCGTCTGCGAATGGCATAGATTGGGATTTTCTCTGAAGCCATTTCCACAAACATGTCCTCATGCCTTGCAAAGCCTTTTGACATACTGATTATTCACTAGTATAGAAATCATGAGCTGAATATAAACTATAAACACACTGTCCGACGCTCCCCAAAGACCAAATATGCTTAGTGACATGCCTGTGATCACACTAGAGCTCTAAATCCCATGTATGTACGATTTGTAATCATTTGACTAGCTCTGCACGCTTGGCCTATATCAGCTTTAAGTCCTCTGGAGAAGTTCTTCACATGCAAACATGTTCTATGACAGTGTGACAGATGAGTTATCTTGTAGTAAAAAACCTGTTGGTTTGTACTCACTGCAGGCCTGAGTGTTACAGTAGGTGGAGTCCACCCACAGGTTGGAAGAGCCAGTGTCAAACAGCACTTGGACGGACTGGGGGGGTGTTCCAATACTGATGGCGCCAAAGTATGTGGTCTGTGCAAAACGTTGGTTGAAGGTAAAGAACGGGAGGAACAGAATTAAAGATTGTACAAACCCATCAGTCAGTCTATGATTTCATTAAAATGCAATGCAACAGTATGTAAAAGTGCCGTTAGGATTTCTTACATCAGCGTAGTTATTGATGTACATGCTGGCAGAGCCAGCAAACTCATCAGGTTGGTACTTCAGAGCCGGATCCTGGTAAGGCAGCTGGATCCCTTTCTCTCTCAGGGCCTCACGCATGGACTTGTGCTTCTGCAGAGGGATCCTGAGGAAGTAGGAAGCAAAAACTATGACTTTCACTTTAAGTCACTTTAGTTGTAAGCCTTCAAAAGTATGATTTTGCTCTCTGGAATTTTTTTATTTTTTTTATCACCAAAAAGGCACAGAATTGAGAAATACAAAGAGAAAGTTTCCTTACCTGACAAGTCCCTCTGCGAGCACCACAAAGACCAAAACAGCAACAAGACACTTCATGATCCCTCCTGTACACGCAGCACTCCTGGATGGATACAACTCTGCTTGAATCTGAACAGGCTTTATATACACATGTTAAGGATCATATCATCCAGACTGTTATCAAAACTTCAGTCATATCAGTTCAGACAAGGTGACCCTTAGAGCCTTTATCGTTAAAGCTGCAAACTTAATTTACACACCAAACCTCTTGCGTTAGTCACCCTCCACAAACAGCCCAAAACCTCTAAATTACACATATAATAAAACACGGACAAAATTAGTTGTTATGCATTTGGGCACATCCAATGAAATAATATAGCGGCACCATTAAATAACTCATGTGCATTGAAATTTTGGCACTTTAAATTCTATTGTCCCATGATCCTAAATGTTCAGTGTAGGATAAATAAATATTGCTTCTTTTACACGAAAACCAATACAAATTGTAGGAATCAGTGTTTAGTCTAAAAAATGTATATGACGAAGTTTGATTAATTTTCTTCTTGTCTTTAAAGAAGTTGGTGCTGAGTACTGAACTATGACTTTGAGTTTGGATTATGAATTTATTTCTAGCCTTTAGTAATATGAGCTTTCTGTTGTTTTCCCTGATATTTACTGCATGCTGTTTGAAATCCTCAAGTTGTAGCATTAGTACAATTGTATCCAATTAAAAACACATATCAACAGTAAGGTCAAGCCTAATTGTTTGTGTGGAACTGTAACTTTCCGCAAATGAAAAATGAATGTGTTATATCAAGGCTTCAGTATCAGTTGCACCCTAACCACACAATTTTATCGAAACCTTTTGTGCCATTCAACTTATCATAACTTTTAATATTGTTTACATTTGATAGTTGTTTTATATGATACGATTAAGGGCATGCAGTTAAAATGAAAATGTGTTCATGTAATTTATTTTTGCTTTTTGTGCTTTGATTGAACTAGTAGTAATGAACCAAAGGCTTATAACAGGCAACATTCATTTCATCTAAGTTTAATTGCATTCTCAATAACCTCAAAACCCCTTTTTTTACACTTTAATACATCCGCCATGCTTAGCTTTGCATTTTCCCTGTATGTTCTGTCAGTAGCACTTGCTATACATTATAGCAGACCATTAGCACTGGGACACTCTGATGGCTTTTTACAGTGGCTTTTTCATGACCCTCTTTTTTATACTTTTAGATGCATCAGCACGTCCTTGTTTTCTCCAAGGGACCAATACTTCGGAGACTATATGACTGTGATGTAAACTCACCTCAATACGTAATATGTGGAATGCCCTTTTCTTAGTAGGAAAGCTGCAATGCAGCATTTCCTTCAACACAAAGCAAACTAACTGCTGTAGAACTTTGAGCCTGCTGAAATTAATGGGGCAAAGAGGAGATAGAGCCTACTCAAGAAAACATGCAATGCCACAGCTCATTACAAATACACCACTTCCCCGCGGTAGTGTGCTGTTGCTGTATATACTCTCTTTTTTTTAACATCCACAGCTGATATGACATAACCCAGCCAACTTAATTTGAAATATAATTGCAGTACTGTATGTGTTGCTGTTGTCATTCTACACTAATAAAATGTGTCACTTTGTTAATGTGGATTGTTAAGGAAAAGGTAGAGGACGTGGGTGTGTGCTGTCCAGTTTATGTGACTGAGACCCAGCTAGACAGTGACAGGCCATGAGTTGGAACAGGTTTCCCCTAGAGCAGATCTCAGTGTGTGGGCATAAATCAATGAGAAATTCCCCTCATCATATACTGTCTCTCATGTGTTTCCAGGCCAGCCCACGACATCAGCCTGGAGGAGTTTGATGATGAAGATCTCTCTGAAATCACAGATGACTGTGGGATTGGACTCAACTATGACTCTGATCCTTATGAGAAGGTGGGGCCCTCTTTTGTTGTTATGTGGTTTCTTTTACTGACATTTTTCTTTCCTTGCATCTCTTGCGCTTTGTGTCTCAAGTATGTGAAGGTTTTGTACGCTTTGTAAATCTTTTGGAATGGAACTTATTTTTCTGTTTTCTACCAAATTTTGGCAGTATTGGTCTGGCGGCTCTGCAGTGACAGGAGAGAAAATTCAAGCAAGCTATAGTACAATGAGCTGACAAGTGTTATGTACTTAAGGTGCCACAAAGAAAGATACAGACTGGCTTGGTTTGCATAGGTATATAGTGTTGAGAACTGCTTATTTGCACATAGCTATCTTATGTAAGCCCTGGATTTTTATTTAAGTGACCAGTATTTTAATCGTCACAGTCATGGTCATAAGCCTCTGATATCCATGTTATAATACCAACGGAAAAATGAGAATCATGCGTGGCTTTGGTAAACATTGTGACGCTTCTTTTATGTATTCTGATAATCATACAAATAATTATACACACTGGATCTGAGCAAACAGCATACATTCACTAAACTCCTTGGCATATAATAGAAATTCTAAGTAGCACTTCCACTAAGCATCCTGGTCTAATGACTGTGTTAGGAACTATATGCAAATAATTTAATCATTAGCTGCATCATCCCAGATGTCCAACTATCTTAGACCTTAATTACACAATTTCTAAGAACTATTTTCTCATATCCTCTCTCTTTTTCTGTCTTTCTCACTCTCTCCATTCTGTGGGATGTTAATGTTTTATGCTGGTGACTTGGAACCACGGCTGCAGCACAGGGTGTGTGACCCAGTGCAGTTTGCTGCTATGCAGAGACAACGTCCCTCCCTCTCTCCCTCCTTCCCTCCCATGTGTCTTCCCTTCCCTCCCTGCTATGCAGAGTGTTGCTCGGAGACAGAGCTCAGATTCCCTCCCCATTGTTCTTCACCACTTCTCCACTCCCTTTCCCCCTTAAAGCAATGCTTTCTTCACTTCTCTCTCTCTCTCTCTCTCTCTCTCTCTCTCTCTCTCTCTTACTGCCGAGGTGACTGGAAACAGGGATTTAGCTCAGGAATGGTTGCTTCTGTGGGTTAAGCTCTCAGTATAAATCTGTGCTAGATATTTTGCTTCCTCCACTATAATCCACCAAAAAAAACACATTATGGATCGCTAGCAACCCTTCTGTAGCAAAGCTGTGTTCGCATAGTATGTGAGGAAACCTCCCCAGTAAGAGATCATTTAAAAGGGTAGATTTATTTTCTTTTTGTGCCAGAGAGACAATGCAGACCATGCATCAGTGTCCTTTTCCTCCTCTCTCCCTTCCACATGTCTTCACACGCACGCACACACACACACACACACACACACACACACACACACACACACACACACACACACACACACACATCAGATACACATCAGCAAAGGCTGTGACTGCTCACCTTACAATCAAAAAAGCGCACAGCAGTGATAGTGTTGGTCCTTGTTACATTGCATCATTGCCCACAGGAAGTAATCTTGCTGACATGGGATGGATAGGACAGACACCCAGATGCCCTCTGAGTGTGTGCGTGTACATAACAGAAAATAACAGAAAATGAAAGGTGAGATAGAGAATTTTGTGCAAAGGGTATTACGCATGGTATTTGATTTTGCCTGCATCAGTCAGATGGGTGACACTCGGTCAGCTCATCAGCAGCAGCAGTCCCTCCCTCGTGCATTCTACTCTGCTGATTAAGAGAATGGCATTTGTTTTGTTGTCAGTATGCTTTAGCCATATTGGGCAGTATGTCTTTGATGTGTAGAAAGAACAGCCAAATTAAACAGTGAGATTATCCTCCGGCCCCAATCCCCAGCTCTGATTAATTCTAATTCGTTATGGGGTTCAGGTCTTGATCTGCATAAGCCTTTAGATTGGTACTTTGTATTTTGACAGGAGCACACACATACTATATGTGAAAAAAACAAATGGACACACACTTAAAAAAATAGCTAATTATGTCATCCAGAGCTGAAGATCGTTCACATGCGTTTGTTATAAATGTCTGGTTTTATATCTCTGAGAAATGGTAATTGCTGACCAAATGCCAAAATGCTATAGCATTTCCCAGTCAGGCTTTCCTTTCCTACTATCCATTATGTCAGAGGGGATTAGGTTTGAGAATGTATTTTCAACTGTGTCATTAGTTTTTTCTCCTTGACCTTTAACTATTTTTTTTTCCAGAATATCAACTAGCACAGAGACCACAATGGAGGGAGTCCCCTCCCTTTTTTGTCTGAATCTTTACTCTGAGGCCCCACACACACATACACACACACACACACCCTGCTGCTTTCTGCCATGACCAGCCCATGATTCTTCTCTTCCTGTCTCTCTAGCATCCATCTCAGTCTCTCAATAGCCCCAATTGAACACCATGAGCACATGCATCAGTCAGTGTGTGACAGAGCAATGGTGTATCTATGTCTCTACGTAGTGCTAGTTAAAAATTTGGAAATTGAGAAATACATTGATAGATGGAGGCCATCACACACTAGGTGGTCTCTATTAATGGTAGGCTAATCGACATCTGTCATACACTCCATCATAAAATTCACCCAGAGGTTAATGGGTTTTAAGAGGGCAGACATGCATCCACACACAGACACAAATCATACTGTCATTGTACAAACAAAGTAAATGTAAGAGATACATTTGGGACGATAATGATTATTAAGTCATACCTTTATTTATGATCATATTGTGAGCTAGATGTGAAAAGAGCATAAATGTAGTAAATAGTAAAATAAATCATTTCCCTTTTTTCAATTATTGTAACAGTACCGCCTGAGTGATACAAGACTAATGGTTTTGCAGGTGTGTATGGGGTCAATCATGCACCAGTGAATATGTAGCCAGTAATTTATGCACCGAAAAAGATCCAAAATACAACACCTAATCGCATACCTGACTGCAATACTGACACAGCCAACATTTAACTCCTGCACATCTGCAGTAATTGGGCAGCATTGGATTCATGGTCAATCAGTTGTATTTGGTCTCTGCTAGGATTTTTTGTAACTCTACCAGACCCTTCCTGTTTTCTGTTGACCCCACTGCCTGTTAGGTGTTAAATTAAAAGACCACTTCTTTCTCAGCCTCCACTTCTCTTCTGTGAGATCTACAAGTGTGATCACTTGAGGATCATGTCCTCGGTTTCTTTCATTTGTCCAGCGCTTTGCTCTGTCAGCTAGTACACTCAGTAAGCAAGCTGGCCCTGCTGTTCAACCTGAAGCCCACTGCTGAGGACAGTGCCGCATAGTGGAGCTGCCATGTCACTTTCTTCTGATGTGCAGCAGCAGACGCAGTAGGTTGTATAGAATTACCCTTGCTGGACGAGCCTGTGGTCTCCTAATTCATAATCCAAAAGCTGCTCTGTGTTAATCCTTTTATGCCTTCATGCTGGAGACAGTCATGGTTTAAGGCATTATGTTTTTAGGTTGTCCGTCTGTAGGTCTGGAGGGAATCTTACCCTAACCCTATTTGGCACAAACACCCACCCAACTGATTCAATTTCAGCGGTCAAAGGTCAAGATCACTGTGACATCACATGTGACACTGTGACAAAATGCATGCAGAGGGTGGTGAAAACTGCCCAGCACATCGCAGGGGCACCACTCCCTACCATAAAGGACATCTACAGGAAGCGGTGTCTGAAAAGGGCCGGGAAAATCACAAAGGATTCCACTCACCCTGCACATACACTCTTCTCCCTCCTGCCCTCTGGGAGGCGTTACAGAAGCTTACGGACCAGAACCACCAGCTTCTTTCCTACAGCTGTCACGTTTCTGAACGCCTCCTGACACAACTGACACAACTATAAGAACTGCAACCCCCCCTGTTCACCCATACAATAATAATATATGGACTGTCCTCACACGCACACACATACTATGGACTGTTCCCCTCCCACACATACACATATGTATATAATCGGTATTGATTCTGTAAATCTAATCTGCCATTATTTATCCTGTATTATAAACCTGCTAATACATATATAATCCTTTTACTAACACTCCTGTATATTCTGTATAATCTGTGCATAGACCTCTTTATATATATACACAATATTTTATAGTCCCTTACAATTATTTTTTTGCTTATACACATACTTTATATTTTGGATAATCTGTATAATCTGTCATGGAGCTCCCATATTTATATTTTTTACACAACATTTTATAGTTTTTTACTATTACATTTGCTTATACATAAAATTATAGATAATATTTATACCTTGTATAGCACTTCTGGATAGATGTAAACCACATTTCGTTGCTTGTACTTGTGACAGTGCAATGACAATAAAGTTGAATTCTATTCTATTCTATTCTATTCTATTCTATTTTTGGCCATAACTCAAAAATTTGTATGCCAGTTATAACGTTTCACACAAATGTCTTATAGGATGAAACTCCAAGTTTTTGTCCCAGCGTCATCTCTTTGCCGACTGATCAGCATCCAGAGACACTGCCCTAATAACCTGCTGATTAGCAGAAATGACTGAATAAATGCTAGTCTTTAGAAGAGCTGTTAAGAGTTCACAAGTGGGTGCATGAATGTGGAGCAGTACAGCTTTTATGCATTTTGGCAGTTTGTATGATACAAAGAATAAAGTTTTAACTTTAGACTAATTTAGTTTCCATTGACTGCAATTGTGATCTCCAGTGGTTCTGTGTGTGTAAGAGCTAAATTCATTCACAACACCTCCCTGTGCCAGCATAAGTCTGCTTGGTGACAGTGGAGTGACAGTCACTGAGCCTGATGGGATGTCCTTGGGACCTGGAGACTATGGAGATCGATTCTTGCCAATACACAGCTGTTATTTATAGTTCTATCTTTTTCTTTGAGTCTGTCAGGTGGCCCTCGCTAAAGGATGTCTCCTGACAATGCAGGTTATTTTCCAAGACAAGTGTGGCATTTTCACAACCCTGCTGGTGGATCTTTGGATTTTAAACCTGCTTATAGGTCACATATACCCAGTGATGGATTATGATGGGTTAGTGTAAGGAAACAACATTATGAATCTTGGCAGTAGATCATGAAGTGAGAAGTGCCTATAATGATTGATTTAAAGGTTTCTTAACACATGCCAATACACAGTTCCTTTCAAAACATCTTAACAGCTAAAAAACAGAAAAAAATAGATAAAATTAGAATTAAGTATACATATTCATGTGTACTCTCTGGGTAATAGATTGGGAGTTGATTTCTGTTGCTGTGGCATAAAGTGGATGCACCAGGCGTCAGCAGAATTGTGTTGGATAGGCAAGAGGGTGAGCTGCGGTTCCTCCATTAAAGAGTCTGCACTGAGAGGCAAAGAAACTGCTGCGTTGCTCAAACTGTAAACCAGATAAATCAATAATTGTGTTGCTTTGTCAACTTTAAAGTAGGGAAGAGATAATCAGAAGAAAAATAATCCACAAATGTTTGTGGTAATGTCTGTGCACTCTGTCCAGGATGTATCAGCTTTTATTACAGTAATATTAGCATGAGAAACGCCTTATTACTCAAAGTTTTTAGGCTGATCAGGGGAGATGGTGTTGGTGTGATCTCACCTTTGTAAGGTTGAATGAAGGTGAGAGATTAAACAATTCCACACTGCAGCAATGTGATCATTTTTCCCCATCACAGACATATTTAGCAGACATTGTGAGATGTGTCAAAAAGCTATTTCACATGAAGGTGTGGTCTATTAAACCTACAAAATAATTTAGTGCACTGCTTTCCAGTAAACCACTGAAACCTGAGAGACATCTGATTGATCCACTCCTATTTCATTGCCTCTCCTGTGTTTTTGTTTTGTCTTTGTCTTACACACACAGTCCTCCTTTCTCTTCCAAACAGTCCATCCTCAAGACTAGGTTTTTTTCCATGTTACTTTGTATTTACTTAGGCTTAATTGTTTCAACCTTTTCACCTTTATCTTTTCACAGGTAGGTGGAAACACTGCTGATGTTGAAGGCTGCACTTAGCTTATCTGTCTTATGTACACACACACACACACACACACACACACACACACCGGACCCGAGTTTACAGAAAGAACATATCAGCAAAATGTACTGTGGCTGTTTATGTGAACTCTGTTGCAAAGTTGCCCACTACAGTGCTTTTATGCATGTTTTTAAAATGCCCTCTGTGTAATCAAAGAACATTTTGTGCCGTCCATCTGTGTTCTCCTTGTTCTAATCATCTCTCAGACAGGCCTGTTCTTGGCAAAGCTTTTAGATCAAAACTGAAATAATATGCAGTGGATAGAAGGTAGCATCTTTTTTCTTTGTGTTGGCTCACTACATAACATTTCCCCTCTGCTGCTTTGGTTAGTTTATCCAAAACATGCTGAAGGTGTGAAAACATCCTTTATTTTACTGTCTGTACCACATTACAACTCTCTCTCTCTCTTTTGTTTTTCTATCTCTATCTCTGTCCTTGGCCTTAGGACTCCCTCATTCTGGAGAAGAGTGACATGCACCACCCAGTCTGCTCCTTCCAGGATGACTTTCAGGAGTTTGAGATGATTGATGATGAAGATGAGGATGATGATGAGGAAGATGAAGAAGATGAAGAGGTTGACCCTGATGGACCCCCCGTCTCCTTCTGCCTCCCCCCCCCTCTCTCTCCTACTCTTGGCACTCTGAAGAGCAGACCCACCACATTGAACCTCACCACTGCTGTGTCACAGGTAAGCAGCGTGAAGCTGTGGTCCTAAACACACACTGAACACAGATTATGTATATCTCTGTACAACTTTGTTGAAAATCTTCCTCACTCTCCTTTCATTAGGATTCACTGAACAACAACAGCAGTCTCTCCCCAAAGAAAGGAAGCTGGCAAGACTCTTTACGCAAGACCTCACAGGGTGAATACATGACTAATTATCTGTGATAAGTTTGAGTGTGGACTCTAGATTTATTTTCATTGTATTCAATTGTTGGTCTACCACACCTGCTTATTTTGATTGACAATATTTTGGTAAATCTTTGAAGAAGAAATTAATTTCCATGTTTCTTTCATACATATGTTAGATTCAGATTAGATTCATTCTTACCCAACAGTAATTTATTAGCTGAATCACCTAGGGATGTTCTAATGACTGATAACAGATACAGTATATAGTCTGCCCCATCACAGCTTTCCGCAAATGATTTTCTATATTATAATGAAATAACATATATAATAAAATATCTTTAAATTCAACCTGATGAAATGCAAGTTGTGTATTTTGTGAAAATGACATGAATTGGCTCATGTCAGGTAATTAGAAGGAAAAATTCAAACATAAAAAACATTTATAAGAAAACTTGCCACAACAATCAATGCACATCATATTAGATTTGAAAGTATTTTAAGTTTCTTAATTATCTTTTTTTTCTTCAAGTTTTACATTCGTGAAATGATTGTCTCAGATGGGCAGATTTATTGTTGCCTTTGAAAGAAGTTTGAGAGAAGCCCAGCTATTTATGAATGTTTTTTTACAAACTGTGGGCATTACCCCATTAAATTAAATAAATGTCTTCTCTACCTCAAGGTCGTCTGTCTCCAACCCACTCATGTCTGGAGGATGGTATCCATGTGACAGGCCAGTGCCCAGCCTCTCCAGTTTCCCAGGCACCAGGGTCTCAGAGCAAAGGTACTCCAGCAAAACAAGCAGGGGAGGGCGGGAACCCCCAATCCCCTCACAGGCCCCTCCTCTGCGACATCGAGGGCAACAGACGAGAAAGGCCCGAATACGGTAACAAAAAGGCCAGCCCAGCAAGCTTAGAGCTCATTCCATTATCATCAGCGTTGTGTAGTCCTGTGATGTGAATTTGACTTATGTGAATATATGTGTTTAGCAAAACACGTCATGTTAATTGTTACAAACCCAATTGCACATGTCTACTTTGGGAAATCATATTTGTGTGTTTCTAATGAACATTTGCTGAACTTGCTCATCCCACATCCTTTTTTTAAAAAACTGATTATGAACTCAACAAACATTTATGATTTGTTTCTTTTTATATCCTCTCTTTAATTGTCCAAACTGCTCTGCATCTCTTCTGACCTGACTCCTTTCTCTTTATGCATTCTCTACATCATCATCTTCATATTTCATCCTTTTCTTTCATTCTTCTATTGCCTTTCTTGTTTCACCCCACCTTTTTATCTTCACAGGCTCATTTGGTCAACACAAGTCCTACCCTTTCTCTGGTGATGTCACTGAATCAAAAGTAGACCCTTCAGTCCAGACAGCCAGAGTACCTTCTGTAGATGAGCACTCACAGTGTTCAGACACCGAGGTGGACCACGACCTCAACAGCGACCACAACTACAAACACTCAAACCGGCGTGCCACCGACACTTACACGATCACCAGTGAGTCCGGTGTGGAGCCGGAGAACGAGCTAGACCCAGATGGAACCAGTCGCTGCTTGTCATCAACTGCACCCATGGGAGCCAACGATGGTGCCGATACACCCTTCTCTGATGAGGAGCTGGAGAAAGACTTTGAGGTGGAGTTCATGTGTAAGGAGACTTATGATATGGTGTGTAAGGAGAATCAGTCGACTTACGTGGAATTCCCCTCCATTGAACCCGCCGCCTTCTCCAGCTTTATGGCCAACAGCCGCTCAGACGTTATTGACCGGTCCAACAATTCCGATGCAGCAGTTTCTGCCATGGAGGGAGCCGCTAACGACTCCACCTCTCCATCCTCAGACCCAGGGATAGCAGACATGAACCAGCAGGGTTACATGACTTCGGACCAGGACAAGGACCTCAGCTCTCCAGGTTCTGACTCTGATGTTGAAGGGGAGCTGGAGGCAGCGTTTGCCTGTGGAGGTCCTGTGGTCTCCAACATGATCTCCTCTATCTCAGAGACAGAGCTTGACCTGACAAGTGATGACAGCAGCAGTGGACGCTCGTCTCACCTCACCAACTCCATTGAGGAGGCCAGCTCGCCTACATCAGACCAGGAACTGGACCTGGACACAGAGTTGGAGCAGGACAGTGGCATTGTGGGACTGAAAGTGTCTTTACTCCTGGGACAGCCTGACCCAATCAAAGAAGGGTCTCCTCTTCCCTCTCCTTCCCCTCTACCCTCACCCACTATTGCTACGCCATCCCCTGTTGACTCGCCCATCTTACCCCCGGAGTCCTATGATGATGGTCAAGCTCTGATAGGGCTGCAGAATGTGGACGATGAGCTGTCCTTTGAACACCAGGCTGACCCGGATGAAACTTTGCCTCCAGCCCAACAATGTGAAGACAGCATTTCAAGACAGATGGTACTGCAGATAGAACCAGACCACAGTCTAGAAAGCTTCAAACGCTCCTTCTACCTGCCAGTGGGACCCAGGCTATTGCCCAATGCAGATGAATATGATGGAACCAGTGAGGGAGACTCCGAATCAGAAAGTGAAGACGACCTGAGCGAGAACTCAGACTCACCATGGCTACTCAGCAACCTGGTTAACAGGATGATCTCAGAGGGCTCGTACCCAATCAGTTGTCCTGAGGACTGCTTCAAGAGGAAGGTGTCCGTGTCAGACACCATCTCACCATCCTCAGACATTGGAGATGGAGATGGTTTCAATGATGAGGACCAAGAAAAGAAAGCAGAGATGGAGGGATCAGAGGAAGAAGAGAATAGAGGAGAGAGGAGGAAGTGTGTGGAGTCTTCAAAAGAAGGAGCAGTGTTGAATCCCTGTCTGTATATAAACAACTCTACTGGTGACACCGTAAACCCTGTGATCTTGGAGCGCTGTGCAAACAATTTCAACTCCTTAGATACCACTAAAGATTTTGAGAAGAATTTCACAGACAAACCATCCAAGAACACCAGGAAACAGGAGCAAGATGAAGAGCCCAACAATGACTTGATGATGCTAGAGGGAAGGAAGGATCTGGACTCACCAAGCCTTAGTGAGAGTGTGGTCAGTGACAAGGACGAAGGACGAGAGAGACTGAGCCCAGGCCAACGAGTCGTTCCTCAGCCTCTCTTGAGCGTATCACCGAAGTTAAACAAAGCCTGACACTGGACATACCCACTGCCCAGACTAACCGTTGCTTCAGCCTCACCTACTCCACGGACAATGAAGAAGAGGAGGACGAAGGAGACTCTTACCCATTCCTGGGTGGCTTGCAGAAGGTGTCATACAGGGGGAAGTGACTTAGAGCTTGATAGTTCACCACCCCTTGATTCCAGTGTGCAAGACCATCTCATATCTGACCATGACCTACCACTTTGTGAGAAAGATCTGGCTCTGAGGCAGGCAAATGAAGATGATGGACTAGCATATGACTCCATGAAGTACACACTGGTGGTGGATGAGAATACTACGCTGGAACTGGTCAGTCTCAGAAGGTATGCTCTCACAATCAGTGTGTGAAATGTGCGAAAATTGAGTATGTGTGTCTGTGTTAAAATTACTTTCTTTAGGGTGTGCCATTGAGTGGTAAATCAAGTAATCTTACAGTACCAACTTACCCTGTCCTCTCAGGTGCACCTCCGTCTTGAGTGATGACAGTGAGCTCTCCACGCTATGTGACGAGGAGCCTTTGGGGATGAGAGGGGTGGACTATGGTCGCAATGATGAGGATGTGAGGCCAGAACTTCTCAGTTCTTCTGAGGACTCATCCCCTGAGGCTGACCTCCCATTCTCTAAGAAGTTCCTCAATGTGTTCGTCAACAGCACCTCCCGCTCCTCCAGTAAGTCGCCCACAATGCTGTTCAGACACTGCACCCTTCTGGAAAACTCTCAGATATGTACTTGCAATCAAAGATATAATTTAACAAATTAAAGGAATCATCTGAGATTTTGGGAAATATGCATATTTTCTTTCTTTCCGAGAGTTAGATAAGAAACACTCTTATATCTTTAAAATAAATATGAAATTGGTCAGGAGATGTTAGCTTAGCTTAGTATAAAGACTAAAAGCATGGGGGAAACATCCATTCTGATTCTAAAGTTTACTTTTTACCACTCCTCATCTACAGTAACTCTCGGCAAGAAAGTCAACATGTGCATATTTCAAAATGTGGAATAATTCCTTTAACTTAAGCTAATGTAAATATACTGTACCTGTTATCTTTAAAATGTACTCTGGCTCCGTAGAATGAATATACTACATTAGGGTTTAACTCATCACTGTCAGCATGATACATTAACATGTGATCTAAATTTGACAGGAAACCCGCACAAGAATTATAGGAGGGCTCTGCCTCCCAATACATCCATCATCAATCAGTGCTCTCGCTTCAAGATTCATATCCCTAATAAAGAGTGATTTGCATAATGAAAGGGACATTACAAAGGCTTTCTTCGCCGTTTATTTTTGACAAATCTAATGAGCTCCCATTTAGACTACCTTCAACAAAATTTACTTGAGAATGTTCCTCCAACAAAAAATTACAATAGATTATTCAGTGTATGTTGTTTTAGAAATTTAGCTTTTTTTGAAAAAGGTAGTTTTCAGGACAATAAAAAGGTCTAACAGGCGTATGTTTGCCACTTAGGCACAGAGTCCTTTGGACTTTTCTCCTGTACCATCAATGGAGAGGAGAGGGACCAGACACACAGAGCAGTCTACAGGTAAGACAATCTACAGTACATTCATTTTGATAACGTGACATCAGTGGGAGTAATGTGAATTACAGCAAAAACCATATACATAATAAAATATTGCAAGAAATGCGCCCAATTGTTTTCAGCGATTGTAGAAACAGTATGGTGGAAAACAATGTGAATGCCATTAGCTGCAAATTACCAGTTTGTGTCTGGGAGAAAAGGTCCTTGGGGAGATAAACAAAGCAACTTTTCCTAATTATGTAAGAGAGGAGAACAGATGTCCTAGCTACAGTTGGGTTCGAGAGCTGCAGGGTGACCAGTAATAATCACATGAGACATCCCGTGTCTGTTCTTGGGTGTGTGCAAGAGCGAGAGGGAACACTACATGCACTTCCTTGTATACATGTACATGAAGTGCATTTATAATGTTGCATTTGCTTTGCCACAGTACCTTTTCACTAAGTACATCAAGTACACAACATTTAGTTTAGTACATCTGTTTCCCTACATCCAACCCACCGTCTTTCTCTGCCAGTTGTTTCATTTCTCTTTTCTTTCTGCTCCCCAATGGAAGTCACCTGAAACCCAAACAGATGCTTCCTGATTAAATGAACTCCCGGCTATAGGATACCCAGCAGCAGGGATACCATGTAAGGATACAACATTCAACAGAGTTCTTTTTTGTCATCTCCCTCTCTGCTGCTCTCTGCAGATTCATCCCCAGACATGCAGATGAGCTGGAGCTGGATGTGGATGATCCTTTGTATGTGGAGGAAGAAGAAGATGACTACTGGTACCGAGGCTATAACATGCGGACAGGGGAGAGGGGCATCTTTCCTGCTTTCTATGCCCATGAGGTCATAGGCCAGTCTAAGGAGCTGTTGGGTGAGTTGATAGCTTCATCAAATGTCATTGTTCTTTTGTCTCACTGTGATGGTAAGAATAATCACATGTTCTGTATGTGTCTACATTGCACTCTATAGGCATGAAAAGAAATCCAGCATGGATTGAAACTTTCAGCGTTCAGTTTTTGGGGTCTGTTGAGGTACCTTATCACCAAGGCAACGGCATTCTCTGCGCCGCCATGCAGAAGGTGATCTAAGCATGTATGCTACACTGTATGCACCATTAAAGGAAGTTGTTTTGACATGTAAACATCATATATTTGTTTTAGATTGCGATATCAAGGAAACGGACAGTACATGTGCGACCTCCTTCTCTGTGTGAGCTGGAGATTAGCTTGCAAGGAGTGAAACTGATCATGAGTCTGGAGGATGAATATGACACCCTCGATGAGGTATGGACAAATGAAAAAATTAAGACAATTAAGTCAAAGTCCCTCTACTATGAAATAACAAGTTACATTAATGCTTTAATGCTTTCTTCTCGTGTCTGTCGCTGCATCTCGCCCCATCTTTAGTATGACAGATGTAGTCACTTCTTCCAGATGAAGAACATCTCGTTCTGTGGATGCCATCCGAGGAACAACTGGTAAACAAACACATTGATTTTCTGCCTTCTTGTCGCCAGTGTTCAGTATAACATCCGGCTGATTTCATCATGTTGTTTTCTTCTCTCTGCAGCTACTTTGGCTTTATCACTAAGCACCCCATGTTGAACAGATTTGCTTGCCACGTGTTTGTATCCCAGGAGTCCATGCGGCCTGTAGCAGAGTGTGTTGGGTGAGTCCAAATTACATTATTATATCAATTACATTACATCAAAGGTATACTAAGGCACAGTAGTGACTTTACTTCTACTTCTTTTGTGTTTCTGTGCTTTTGTTTGATATACTATATATACTGTATATATATATATATATATATATATATATATATATATATATATATATATATATATATATATATATATATATATATATATAGCGCTTTGATGATTTGCCTTTGTAGTCTAATCTCATATTCCTGGATTAAAAGTGTATATTTGTTAACTCTTATCTGTAGCCGGATAAGTGAGCAGTTCTCCAGGTTTATTGTGCATTGCAATATTTTAATGTATGTGCATGTGTGTAAGCTTAGTCATGTCAGATTTAGACATATGGGGTTTGAATAATTAAAGATACAGATAGTTCACTGTCTCTAGATGGAGCGACAGCAGGCAGCAGAGCATGGGCAAAACTGTTTTCATCTATCAGCTTCTCATCCGGCTCTGTCTGTGGAACAGACCCAATAACAAAGACACAACTTATGAAAAACAATTATCCTCCTTTGATTCAAGAAGAGTGATTCTGTATTTGCAATGGAATTATTTTAATTAAGCCTTTTTCATGCACCAAAAGACATTTGTTAGTAAATAGTGAGAGCATCACTATAAAATAAAATGTGTTACTACAAGAAGGATTACTATGGAAGGCTGCCTTTATTAGCTGGCAGGCTGATCTTTAGTCATGCTCTCTTATGTCTGTATTTTCCACAGACGAGCCTTCCAGGAGTACTACCAGGAACATCTGGAGTACGCCTGCCCCACGGAGGACATCTACCTGGAGTAAGAAGTGTTGCCATGACGACCACCTTCTTTCTCTGTAGCTTGTGTATGTTCATTGGGTTTGCCACCAGAGGGCGCTGTCAGTGAGGTCTTCTCTCCATTGTAAAATACTCCTTTGTGTCCCTCTAAAACTGGGATCTTAATTTCTACAGTATGCTAGGCATTTGAATGATTTCATTCATCCCTCTCTCTGTTTATTTCCATCCTCTCGGTGGATTGATTGCCTGTTTCTTTTGACTTTTTCTATGATATAAAATGCTGAGCACCTGTTTATTTAAGGGTTCCTCTTTTGAAATGAAAACAATATACCTACTACTGCTGTTTCACTTTTCAATGCATGGCTAGTAGGGTTACTGCACACAGACACACCAAGAAATACACATATCCAAGTGAATGGCAAGCAGCTCAACAATCAGTACAGAAATGGTGTACAACTAAGAGGTTGACGTTGAATTAACTGTAAATATGTATTTGTTCAAAATATTCTAACTGCTAATTTGATTTCTACTGATAGTGACATTGGAGCAAAGTAGAGAGAGCGCAGTGAACTGTCCTTGGTCCGAGCTTACCCGTGTCGCGTACAAGACGTAGTGTGTGTTGTAAATATATGTATAGAACGTAGACATACAGGCGCCTCATCCAGACTAATTAAGAAACACTCACAGCCTAGACTGATGGAGGGATTTTGCTTTATTGTGGGTATTAATGACACTCTGACAGGAGTAACTGCAGGTGTAAGATATCTTAGAGTAATGACTGAATTTGAATGTTATTAGCCCCACAGATATTTCAGCTTGGATTAGTTGCAGTTAGAGTCAGCACATCTGGATGATATGACAGAACCATTTTACTCTTGTCCAGTCCTCAAAGTTGCACTGCTTGCTGACCTTTGTCGTATGAAATCATTCAACTGTTAAAATTGCAAATCATTGATCACTGAATGCTTTGCAATGATTAATGTGACTTTAGGTCAAAGAAAGCAAAAGCCCTATGAAAAGCCATATTCTCATACCTCCGACTGTGTGAATCTGGTTGTCAGGTGCATCCTAGTCTCCGTTTTCTTTTGACTTGGCAATTTCAATGAGGGAAAAGGAATGACTAGACTGAATGGTATCCGTGTGTCAGTAATGCTGTATTGCAGTGTGCCTACTATACAGTGGAAGCGTCCAGCTAAAACTTGGTCCTGGTATCACAATGTAATCAAACCTTTAATAATACATTGAAAGGGAGGTTTTATAGTTATGTAATGGGTTAGACTTTGATCTTGTTTTTAAGTATGATGGATAAAAGGGATGGCCACATGTTCCTATATTCATGTATTGCTCTTAGTCTGGTTCAAAGGTTGAAACATCATTTTTACAATACACAACAGCGTACTATGGGTTTGTTGTAGCATTCTATAGCTTACAGGCTAGCACCTTATTTAGGGGAGGGGGCAAATTTGATAAATGATGCACTCAGTACAGTCATCTGAAGTTTCAGGATTTACTAACCTCGACCATCCCCATTGTTCTTTCAGACACTGTTTAGCATCTTGTTCCGCTGCTTTCAGTCACAGTTCAAACACCTCCGTTCACTGTTGATGGTAGGAGGGAGGCAGAGTGTTACCTACAAACGTATCGCTGTCAGTTACATCATGTATATACAATAGCGAATCTAAGATAGTGCTGTGTCCTTTATGTTGAGTATGTTATAAAATGAATATGTACATTAATTAAAAAGAAAAAGAGATCACAACCAGACAAAAACCCCTGAAAAAAAGAAAAACACAAAAATGTGTGTGATCTGCAATAATTTTATTTCAGTGTCTTGTGTTTCTTCACAAGATGTTAACTCAGTATCTGTCACACAGGTGGCATTTGAGTTTCTGCCAACTCCATACCTCTGGACAGGCTTCAGCAGCACCTTTAGAGCACATTTGTGAGATCTGACACCATTAGAGTGCGTGACACATACGCCCACCAGACTACTGACCAATCTGCTGTTAGAGCTGAATAGTGACTGAGTCTGCTACCACTGGTGGAAAATTATTATTGCGTCTTGCAGATTATAGTTGTTGCCTTTGAGCTCCGACAGTGTGACCCATCTCTGATCTGTATCTACTGTATTTGCTTTGGATTATGTTTTTCTATCTTGTCACAGCCTAAAATCCTTCTTTTCACACAGCTATACAAAAACAACCTCTGAGGATGATCTAGTCCTATATATGCGCTAAGAAATACATTAACAGTTAAACCAAACTTTTGACTTTATTACATTAACAAGATTCTTCACTGTATACCTAGAGCAAAACAGTATGTGACAAAACAAACATATCCTATCTTGTATCTTTAAAAACAAAGGACTTGTAAAATGAATTAAAATTCCAGGGCAAAACAAAGGAAAAAAAATTGACAAAAAAAATCACTCCGACTTGTCATGGGTTTGGTCTTATGAATAAAATATATGCTTAATGTCCGAAACCTTTATTGTTGTCTTTATTGTTGAGATTTACTCTTGATTGTTTGTGTGATTGAAATATGTTGCAAAGCGTTTTCACATGAAGTCCAAACATTTATTCAAAATGTTATGCTTATAAGGAATGTTGAGTGGAAAATAAAATCATAAATCAATGAATAAAACATGTATTCAAATAGTCAGGAAAAATATAGTACATTGTGATACATTAGTTCTAAAAGTAGTCAATATCAATATTGAGAAAATCATCTCCTCATTGAGAAGTGTTTACAATGTTACTTTTCAGTAACACAAGCAAGTGGCAATGCATTATCAGGGAAGTACAAAATTAGCATCACATTGTGCTTGTAAAAATCAATCTTGAGGGAAAAATCAGTGCAGTAGCTCCAGGCTTTGCCAGAATTGTCATCAGTGGGTGTGGGAGTTTGTCCCATCAACACTTGCAGCATCCGGGCTTGGGGCTGCACTGAGGATTGCAACAAGGCTCCAGGTTGGGGTCTGTTCCTTTTGATATCTGGCTCTCTCCAAACACCATGGAGGCTTCAAACTGCTCCTTGACTTTCTTGATCCTCTCCAGTAGGGCTTGGAGGTCGGGTTTTCCCGTCAGGGGGAGAGGGTAGTGCTCCGAGGGGTCAGCCTCCAGGTCGAAAATAAGAGGCGGGTCGTGGGCCTTGAGGATTGCAAATACTGGGCAGTCTTGGTCCGGGGTAGTACCGCTGTGGGTAGCACCTGATGCACAAACATGGACAAGCAGGAGTTAAAAACACACAATTTATGACTGTGTGATAATGCTTCTTGACGTTTCAACTAATGATGTACTATACTGTACCTCGCGTATAGAAGTGGGCCTTGTACTTCCCTAGCCTGAGAGCAAACAGGCCATATTTCTCAGCTGGATCTGTGGGATAGTACACCATTGTCTCCCTTTTACTCTGCAAAAATAAAAATTAATACAATACATCAGCTTGGTATTCACATGTTTCAATCTCTACAGTGTAAGTAATGTATTACACCACTACCTTTCCTTGGTTGACAAGGATTTCTGTCATATCGACCCCATCCAGCATCACCTGGGGTAGTTTGGCTCCTGCCAGACTTGCGATGGTAGGGAGGATATCTAGCGTGCTGGCCATCTCATGGGTCACACCTAAAGAGATGCATACAGAAAAATAGCAATCATTAAAAGGTCATGTGTAAATGGTTTTCATCATTTTTCCATGCCATTTATTTTCACACTGGAATCATAGACCAGTTGATGCCTGGAATGTATGAAATCACTGTGAAGATGTGAGATATGCCTCTGAAAATGGTCACCATTAAAGCTTAGATTTAAATAACCAAAACCACCAGTATGGTCTTTGAAACAAAAATAGAAAACTCTGGTTTCCGAATCAAAATCCAATCAAAATGTATTTCAAAAAGCACAAAAGTTGACCAAAGTTCTGATTTGGTGCAACAGAAAAAAATGTCTTTGGAAGCATCACTCAGTCTACACTTTTGGTGCAGATGATTAAGGAATCCAGACCTGGCCTGATGGTCCCTGGCCAAAAGGCAATGGCTGGCTCTCTCATGCCACCCTCATATGTGGTGCCTTTTCCACATTTCAGAAGGCCAGCGTTACCTCCACGAGACAAACGCATCAGTTCAGGCCTACACACAGAGACAGGAATAACACACCATTAGATAAAAGACAATAAATGCAATATCATAAGAAGACAATAAATCAAAAAAAGAGAGGGCCAAGATATCATGCACCCTTTGAACAGAGATAAACACACTGCTGTTCCACAGCTATTGTGGAGAGTTATTAAAATGCCTGCATAAGAAAATATGAAAGTAACTATAAGTACAATAGAGGCCACATATTCATATAATAACAAACCCATTGTCAGAAGTGAAGAAGACCAGTGTGTTGTTGGTGACTCCTGCCTTCTCGAGGGTTGTTAGTAGGTTTCCTATTGTGTTGTCAAACTCAAACAGAGCATCTCCAAATGGTCCCCTTAAGGTGCGCCCGGCTGCCCCTTGGCCTGCATACTGGGGGTAGTGAGTGTGCTGTAGGAGGAAGAAGAAAAAGGGGTTTACTGTCTTGCTGCACTGAGTTAGCATAATCTATCTACATGGGGTTAAAAACTTTGTAGACTTTCTTTCTTTGAAAAAACAACGTGGGTGTGGACATGGACTTGTACTACGCATTCAAGAGTTTAGCTGACCAGGAGAGAGCTCTGATTCCGCAATGATTGTAAGTGTTGTTTTGCCCACTCTAATAATAACATAAATTTTTGTTGCTTACATGGGAAGGATAGTAGAGGAAGAAAGGTTGTTTTTTCTTGACTGATGTGGTAATGAAATTGGTTGCAAAATCACTGTAAGCCCTTTCCAGATTGAGGAAGTTGACTGGCTGCTGCTTGATGACCTCATTGTGCATTAGTGGGACAGTAACAGTGCCAACATCACACAATCCAAAACACTTAACATCTGGAGGGAAACAAGTCAGGTTCGAACAGGGGCCCTAGGAAGAACAGGGAGACAGAGGAACAAATAATAAAGTAGATATTGCAGAAAAGAATGTAATTTTTAACAAATACCATTACATGTCATTTAGCTGACACTTTTATCCAAAGCGACTTACAATTTTGCTATATATCAGAGGTAGCATGCCTTTGGATCCACTAGGGGTTAAGTGTCAGTGCTCAGGGACACATTGGTTGATGTATCGCAGTGGGAATTTAACCCAGATCTCTCACACCAAAGGTATGTGTCATATCCACTGCAGCATCACCACCCAATACCAAAACAATTACTTTTCAAAACTTTTAATCATTTAGGTTTGGTTCTAAATTCAATTGCACTGACCATGTCGTGGGAGTAGGGGATCCCCAGGTACTGGTCAAACCCCTGCCTGGTTGGAAGAAACATCCCATTGGCCCCAACTCCTAAGTGCCACTTCCCTATGGCAGCAGTAGCATAGCCCACAGGTCTCAACACTTCCGCAATAGTGGTTTCATTCAGAGGAAGACCTCCTCTAGAGCCTGGGTACAACACTCCCGGGTAGATACCTGAGCGGGTCTGATAGCGCCCCGTCAACAATGATGCCCTGGAAAGCCACCAAATCAACACAAGGCTTTTAGGAAAAACTGGAAAGTTTGTAAGACATGGCTAAAAGAATCCATGCATGTGTTAATTCACAAATTACTCATTTACAAATATCTTTCAACTTCAAGATATTATTCACTGTGAACCAGTTATGTGATATGTGCTCTAACAACTGCTTATTAGTTATGCAACTTAATTCCTCCCTAAACAACAGGATCTGTTTTCAGTTACTCCTTCGTCGTTGACTAATGTTAATCAGCAGTGAGTTTTTATTAAACACTTTATCTTCATCTCCTATTGGATTTTATTGTTCATGACAATCACACTTGTGGTGACATATTTTCATCCTTCAAACAACTACTGAAGTGTTAATGATAAGATGTACATTTTCATTTAAAGTGAGAGAGGGTGGCATACAATCACGGGCCATAGATTTAAACGTGGTTTGTTAGTCCAGGACCAGTAGTCTCTCTCTCTCTCTCTCTCTCTCTCTCTCTCTCTCTCTCTCTCTCTCACACTCACACTCACACTCACACACACACACACACACACACACACACTCACACTCACACTCACACACACTCACACACACACACACACTCACACACACACTCACACACACACACACACACACACACACACACACACACACACACACACACACACACACACACACACACACACACACACACACACACAAATCTAGCTAGCTCAGCGTGGGTCCTAACGTTACTACACCTGGACGGGGAGCAGACGGGGCTGGTGCAGTAGAAATCTGTAAACCGGAGCCCTCCCGCTGCCAGGCGGTCCAGGTTGGGAGTGAGTGAGCTGGGGTGTCCATAACAACCTAAGTCCCCGAAACCTAAATCATCTGCGAAGAGGAGGACGAAATTGGGCGGTGAAGCCGAGCAGGTGCAAAAAAGACAAGTGTTCAAAAAGAAGAAGGCGATGTTGTCCATCATGCGTCGTCCTGCATGTGAAGATAGCGGTCAGGTCCGTAGAGAGGAGAGAGGAACCAAAACAAAACGTCACGTGTCCATTTACGGAAACGGTCGCGCACAGTTGACGTCACGCATGGCTAGGAAATGTAGTCTGTTATTATTTTGGCCCAGACTACATTATGCAGGTGAACTAATTTGTTCTTTAAAATTAAAAAAAAAGTGTGATTTATTTATGCTTACTTGGACTCTGTTTCTCCTTCTCCATAAGGTAGGTATTAACAATGTTAAGCATTTGACTGGTCAGAAAAAAAAAAATATAAATAAATAAATAAAAAAACAAGGACATAAAAATAAATACAAATAAATAAGTTAGAAAAGTGGATTAAATATAAACATCAAAATCAAAATACAATACAGACAAGGTGAGATGGGCTAAGGCTATATAATTATAATTCCTTAAAATCTTGCAGTAGATCAGCTATATAAATAGTTTTCTTACTATTAATGATTTGGATAGACTCACAAAAATTTCGAAATTCACTTCTGAAGTGAATAAAAGCTGGTCGCGATTTAGCAAATTTAGCTTTATGGATAGGAAATTTCCCTTGTAGAATTAGTAAATTGACAATCCCGTATACTTTTTTGTCTTTGTGATCATATTTAATAAAAACATCTTTTGCTTCTAATTTAATTTGGTGATCCTTTTGAATATGTAAATAATTTTCCAATTTTTACTAGAAGCAAAAGCTTCTACACACAGGCCTACGTTTGTGACTATGACGTAAAGACGCGGTTGTCTCGTGACGGTGTCTACCGTGGCACGACAGAGACTGTCTGTCCTCAGCACATCTCAAGTTTTGTCAGCTACTCGACTGAAGTTGTTAGTCAGAGGGCCTGCCGCTGAGTTTGTGTCCATGTGGTCAATCAAGCAAAAAATAGTAGAAATAAATCACTGGTGCAGTGCTGCAGGAGCCACCAGTATGAGGAGAAATAGACGTCACAGCTGTACAGACTATAGCCCAGTACTGGGCCTGTGTATTTATTTATTTATTTATTCATTTATTCATTCTGCAGAGCCATGCTTCAGTAAGGTGGGCAGGAAAAGAAAAAAGGGCACTCACTGCATTCAAATAAGCTCGGAGAGAGGGACATGAAATGAGATGAATGAATGAGAATACTGTACATAGAAATCACTATTACACGTGTCATTTGTGTGTTTGTGTGGCTATCAGTTAGCATGCGTGCTATGCAGCACCTATAGCCTCAGACATTGGTTGCTATGGCATCCGATTCAAATCCGATTTACTAATCACTTTCACATCTCTCTACAGAACTGACCTACATTCAGCTGCAGAGAGAGTGAGAGAGAGAATGAAAATAAAAGATATAAAGTGACAGATGCTCCAAAACTATTGCTGCAATTGTGCCAGTTGTTTTCTCATTCTCCTGCTGTGTGGTTTCTCTTACTCGTATATTTTTTTCATGTTTTGGAAATATAAAATCCACCCAGCCATCCATGCATGCTTGGAATCTACATTAGTTCTGTACATGTCATGTAATGTGTGTAATGTATCGAGTCATTGTGCGTATAGCCAATAGCGTTACCTTGGAGGAAAGGGAAGAAACAGGCTTATTGCTTAAAGTAACTTCTTATTCTGTAATACAATTGACCTACTGAACCAAAGAGAGCACACACAAACACACTCTTGTAATCCAATATATATACAGGTCAAAAGTTTGGGGTCAATTACAAATTTCCATGCCACTCCATTATAGACAGAATATCAGCTGATCTGAGTGGGTGGCTGATCTTTAATGCAATATTTACATTGCCCATTATCAGCAACCACTCATCCAATGTTCCAAAGGCCTATTCTATTTACTAATCTGATATAATTTAAAAAACTAACTGATAAAACATTAGGGAACCCTTTGGAAATTATGTAAGCACATAATGTAATCTGAAAACTGCTGCCCTGGTTAAAAAAAACAATGCAACTAATCTCAGCTGGTATTCTGTCTACAGTGAAGTGCAGTGGAAATGTCAGAAGCTCTTTTTATCTAATTGTCTGAAACCCTGAGAAACATCTCTGCAGGGAACATGATGATTAAAGCCTGGAGAGGGGCCACTGACATTTCTCCTTTTCCATGGCAGCTGTTTATTTTAAATTGAAAGCTTTAGGGCGTAAGCTTTTTTATAATAGTGGACGTCTGTTACATTCAAGCCATTGCCAAATTAGTTGATACAAAGCTAATTGAGACTCTGAGCTCGACACAATGGCTATGTTTAGAAAATGGTGTCGTCCGGAGACTTTCGCACGCTGAAGCTTGAGTGAAGATAATTACCTCTTCAGAAGAGTCCATCATGTCTTTTAATCCTCAGTGTCCTTGGTAACAAGAAACTGTATGGCTGAGGGGTGGAGGTGTTGCGCTATCACAGAAGGCTTGCGTCATGTGGATGCAAAAACAGTGTTGTCATTACTTACAGTTCCTTGGTGCGGCCTCTAGCTCACCCAGTAAGAGCGTTTTCCCCATGTTGGCTGAGTCCTGCAGCAGTCCGGGTTCGAATCCGTCCTGTGGGCCTTTGCTGCATGTCATCCTCCATCTTTCTTCCCCTTTGATGTCTATCCGCTGTCACTAAAAATAAAGGGGAAAGCCCCACCCCCAAAATCTGTTAAAAAAATGTTAACAGATGAATCCATCATTAGTTAGGTGCAAATAATTTATGATAATGACCGTTTAGGTTCTCCCACCACTAATGACTTGTGAAGGCATTGGCCAGACAGCCCATTGACTGGACAAGCATGCCTCATGGAAAGGATTGAGGAGAGCCTCTGTGGATAAATGCTCTGCCTGCACCGTGACTTACGAAAAGATGACTGTTCTGACCTTTTACTGTGAGTAAATGAAAACTGTTGTCAGTGACAAACACAGTGCCGAACAAGTAGCTTGAAGCAGCTGAGGCTACGTAAAGGTCCTCACCCCTGCCTCTATGTGTGTGTGTGTGTGTGTGTGTGTGTAAATTTCATTTCAATTGGAGTGTGGATGGTGGAATCCCACTGTCCACACTCATCCCTCAATACAGGAACATGAGAGAGTCAAACCAGCCTCACACCTGCTGGGAGCATCTCTCTTCCCACCTCTTATCTCCCCGTCCTCACTTCCTTCTCCTTTTCTTAAAAATAAGATGTAAGCTCACAGTTTTCTGCGCACCCTGCTTGTTTATTTGGCTTCATTAGAGGCAAATCAGGTAATAACTGGTGCATTGATCCAACAGTAAACAAACATCACTATGTCTCTTTTCTCATTGTCGTCTTCTTCTTGCTATTTGTCATTTCACACAATTTTAAAAGCCTGCACCTGTGAGTTAAACTGTGAAGGATAATGCGGCAGTGTTTGTGGACCATAGTCCAGGTGCAGGTAAACTGTGTGAGCACTAGTGGGCGCCATTGGATCACAGATTTCTATGGATGTCCCTGTTTTAACAGTGTCTATAAAGGGAAAAATACCTAATTTTAGTCAGATCTTTACCATTAGTTCCACAGACAATCTGATCTCCTGGGTTATGCTACACAATATATTGAGCAGTAATGTGGCAATTAAGGGTTTAAATGCATCTGCAGCCAATACTTGTACGATAGATAGATAGATAGATAGATAGATAGATAGATAGATAGATAAATAGATAGATAGATAGAAAAAGAGAGGTAGAGGACTGAGAAAAGAAGGCAGGAGGATAAATCAGTGGATAATTCAGAACCATGGACAGCTCTTAATACTTTGATTTAGCTCTGCTAATTTAGTGAGCGTGCCTGCTATTATCTTGTCGTCATGCAAATGCATTTTGAGCAGCGTATGCCACAGCATCTTTGAAGTCGCTCTTGAGAGAAGATATAGTGATGAATGGAAAATTGTAAATAACACCCAAAGTGTTTCATATTCTGCGGTTTTCATTACAGACTTCACAGGCAAACTGCACTTCATCGTGATGAATAACAGTTGTTATACACATTGTCAGTATATGATATTAGAAACGTATGTTAACACAGTTTACCAGCAAGTTGATAGAGAGAAGATTACGTTCAAGATACTTTGAAGACAGCCAGAGGTATTTGCGTTAAGATTGTTGTGTGAGCACATTTTGCAACAATCTGCTGCATGAACAGGGATCAACCAGTTCTTTCGATGATGAAAAGATATTGTTTTTTTGGCTTGTGAGCTGAGGGAGCAGTGATAGAAAATATCCTGGCAAATAAAATGAGTTTCATTGGTACAATAGAGGCTGGAACAGAGCATAGAATTATGCAATGAAATCTAACAGGCCTCTGTGGAGCAACACAAGCTGAAGAACTCATAAATGTTTGAGGACCTGCTTGGGTAATATGCTCACACTGACACTCTCATTGCATTGTACTAAACATAGAGCAAATGTTCTCTCCAACTGCACGTCACCTGTGCAGCGTGCACAAAATACTAAAGAGACGTAACCGTTAACATGAGAGTTACTATATATATATATATATATATATATATATATATATATATATATATATATATATATATATATATATATATATATACTATAGAGAGTGTCGTAAGCCCTTGGTGTTCTCTCAATGAGCTTCATGTGGTAGTCACCTGAAATGGTCTTTACTTCACATGTGTGCCTTGTCAGGGTTAATTAGTGGAATTTCTTGCCTTATTATTAGGGTTGGGACCATCAGTTGTGTTGTGCAGAAGTTAGGTTGATAAACAGCCAACAACCCTATTGGATAACTGTTAGAATTCATATTATGGCAAGAACCAATCAGCTAAGTAAAGAGAAACAAGTGGCCATCATGACGTTAAGCAATGATCGTCAGTCAGTCCAGAAAATTGCGAAAACTCTAAATGTGTCCCCAAGTGCAGTCGCAAAAACCATCAAGTGCTACAACAAAACTGGCTCACATGAGGACCGCCCCAGGAAAGGAAGACCAAGAGTCACCTCTGCTGCTGAGGATAACTTCATCTGAGTCACCAGCCTCAGAAATCGCAAGTTCACAGCAGCTCAGATTAGAGACCAGATGAATACTACACAGAGTTGTAGCAGCAGATACATCTCTGGAACAGCTGTTAAGAGGAGACTGCGCAAATCAGGCCTTCATGGTCAAATAGCAGCTAGGAAACCACTGCTAAAGATCTAGATGTTTTGGGCCAACAAACACAAGGAATGGACATTAGACCAGTGGAAATCTGGGCTTTGAGATCTTTGGTTCCAACCGCCTTGTCTTTGTGCAATGGAGAAAAGGTAAAAATAAAAAAGGGAAACCATTTCAGGTGACTACCTCTTGAAGCTCATCAAGAGAATGCCAAGAGTGTGCAAAGCAGTAATCAGAGAAAAGGGTGGCTACAGATTTTTGTTAAGTACATAATTCCATATGTGTTTAGTCATAGAAACACATTGAATGAGAAGGTATGTCCAAACTTTTGGCCTGTACTGTACATAATTCCACATGTGTTCATTCATAGTTTTGATGCCTTCAGTGATAATCTACAATGGAAACGGTCATGAAAATAAAGGAAACACATTGAATGAGAAGGTGTGTCCAACGTTTTGGCCTGGCTATATGAATACAGTATACACAGCAGCATCAGCCATATGATCCAGTTGATGTGTCTCTGTGTGGTCCCTGCTGGTATAGAACAACCTGCCCTTGCAACCATTTCCTCCACAATTGTAATATCATAAAGAAAAGTGGTCTGAGTGGACCTTATGCCCGCTTCCATTCTCTAACTACCCTCCGGCTGTCATCTGCTGCCACACAAAGCCCCACAAGTGATCTATTCTTTCTCAGGCTGACTGCTGCCTCACCTCTGCACTCGTCATGCAGACAGACAGGCCTTAGAGATACACAGAGATTACTCAAGAGGAACAGGGCCTGCACAGAGTTAGGTAACATATATTTAAAATGGAGTTTCTACTGCATTAGTTGGGCTATCTGATGTATGCTCAGAGCTAAGCTGAAAATATTCAGATGAGCGTTACATGAGATAAATGCCAAAAATGTGTACGGATGTTGAGATGTATCTTCCAGCGCCTTCATCTACTGTTCAGCTCACCTTGAGATGTGCTTTAGCTCAGCTTGTCCTCGGGGACGGCTTTGATTGTAAACAAGTCTGTCTGAATTTATTATCATCTGCCACAAGTGTATAATCACAAATACCAGTTCCTCACGTCTGTGTTTCCATATTCATGCGAATGGTGCTGTCGAAAGTAAATGGTAATTTCTTTCATTTTCCAATAAGAATTTTGCATTGTCATTATTTGTAATTGGAACAGACAAAGAAAGTACTCATACACTGTGGAAAACCTTATTTAAATGTTTTCACTAAGATGTATCATTTGTCACGCAGGACAAATGGATGCCAAACACTGAGAAAATGCAAACAGAATATATTTCATAGTAGAAGATGTACACAACATTGTTAGACCCTTCATTTGCAGCTTCAGTACTTGACTCAGTTGCAGTGTGTGACCAGATCAGTTCTAATGACTTTGAAGCCACAAATGCATGAGCTGACTTAATGATTATTTTCCCATTTGAGAGTTTGTCTTGATCGGCTGTTTGTAGACTTGGCCTACTCTGCAGCTGGTCTTCGGAATAGGGCAGATCTGATAAAGGTAAGAGGAAATAATATGCAAAAAAAAACACAAAAAAATGAAAAGTTAAGAAACTTTAAACATTCATTTTGTGTGATTCGCAGGAGGCGGGGACACTGAATTTCTTATAATAATTTTTAATTATAATTTCCTTTATTCTAAAGAATAAAATGTTTCCCTTTATTAGATAGTGATAGTGGATAGACAGGAAAGATGGGAGAGAGATGGGGGACGATACACAGCAGAGGGCTGCAGGTCAGATTCAAAATAGGACTCTGCCTACATGGGGCGCACACTCTTAGTGGGTGAGCTAGAGGTCGCTCCCTAATTTCCTTTATTAAAGGTCCAATGTGTAGGAAACTCCCATCTAGCGTTGAGATCATATATCGCAATTCCTCCCGACGGTCAAGCACAGAAACAAAATAAAACGTCCAGTTAATTTTCAAAATAAAGTAGACCATGCTCACGGCAGATCATATTTCCTTGCACTACACCTTGAAAACACAGCACAGAGTTGTTTCATCTCTATTCCTCTGGATGGAAACAAACTGTTTTTGTTTTTGTGGCTCTATTCTACATGAACTTGCGAGATCTCGAGGGTCCTCAAGACTTCAGCTGTCAGTCATGGCCGCGGCCGTTCCGCATCAAATCCGGACCTGGTGGGTATTGACGGACAGCGGAGCACAGAGCCGTCACGTAGCGGAGCCGATCCGCAGCCGTTACGCATCATGTGCAAATTGGGGGTTAGTTGTCTTTTAAACAGCTTATCGCCAATTTAACAGTATGTCGCCAATCATTTATTTATCTGTTTATTCACCAGTTAAGCGTCACAGGAGTTATAGTTGTTGACAAATGCATAAACCCATATCGCTAACACTTTTTTTGTTTATAAAAAAGTTTTGCTTGTACACTGCTTATAAATGCTAGTGACGATGGTTAAAATGAAATGGTACCTTTTCTTTATAAGTATTTCTTAACTTCATAATGAGGCTCTGTGTCTCTGACTTCAACGACGTACAGTACTGATCACCATCCTTGTTACTGTTTCCCGTGCCAGATTGCTTTAATCACCAATAATTCATTTGTTGAGGAAGCAGGGAAGGGCTGTAAATAATAATAAATGTATGTATGTAAATAAATCAGTTTGAGAAGTGACTTTTCAGAAAGCTCAAAATTGCTCTCCGTCAAATGGGTATTTAAGCTATCACACTGCATATCAGCTCCCGTACAACAATGTTCCTGGGGTTAGCCTCAGAGCAGAGCTAGATCCTTGAATCAATTACTACTCCAATGCCCACAAACCCAGATCCCATTTCTCTGTGTCACGCTCGATAAAAGCTATTCCCTGTCTTTCTACGCTGTCCGTCTCTCGGTGCTGAAGCTGCTTCTCATTTGTCTCATCTGATCTTTAAAGCGCTAGCTATTTCATATTTTGTGAAGTGAATCAGAGCAGAGAGTAAGACTCTCAAACTCTCGAATGTCATAGTTTATGTTTTGACTTTACCTGCCTTCACATTCACAAGCGGAACTCAACTTTTTCAGATGAGTACAAGGAATTCACAGTGTAGTGGCACCACAAATTAAGCTTTTTTTCCTTCTGGAAACTTTTTTCAATTGATTGATTCTAGGCACTTCATCAGCACTTCACTAAGCTGAGCAGTTGGGGTTAAAGTGCCCACTTTCTTTCTGCCACGCTCATAATCATCACAAAATCTAACTTTGTCGCTACATTGCCATAAATGTTCACTCAACAACTCATTACCCTTTCCCCCAGTCTAAAGATGCCCTTTTCTGTGCTTGAAATAAATTCTTTCATTAATGTACAAAACCCTGTCTGTTTAAATATGCTATTTCAAATAAGAATGATCAATAGCTGTTATCACCAGACTCTACTGTAGCCTAAAACACACACACAAACACACAAACACACACACACACACACACACACAAACACACCACACAGATATACACACACATCTTAATATATTTTAGGTACATTAAATAGTGCCATGTTTTCCTGGATAAAAATGCAGCATTAACTGTGCCGACAGCAAAGACCTGTGTGGTCCTGGTAAAACAGATGAATATGTACATCATGTCCTTGCTGTCAACAGAACAAACCTGTCAAAACAAGATTGTTAATAAAAGGAAAGGTGATAAAGTTGTGGCAGCTTAAAAGCACACGGACAAGAAAAACATATTCAAAAAGGGTCCATTGAGAGCGGTGAGGTAAGAGGTGTGTTGGTTTGAAGACAAAGAAGGGAAATAAAGAAATCATGATGTATTATTTATAATTAACGATAACTGGTTATTATGTTAGTGCTTGAATTAGTACCACATTACTTGAATATTTCACTGATGAGGGAGCAGATAATACAGCTGCAGGAAAGTAATAACATTCAATTTGAAGATCCTTTGTATTGACGTACACAGTTTTTGTGTTTTTGCCTTGCTTTTGATCAGCTGAAACCAGCTGCAGCCTTTTCTGAAAGTGACCCTCGTTACATTTAGTCAGCATTGTTCCGTTTCACCATGAATATTTAAATTGTCTTTTTTGGCTCCATTTGAGATGAGATCAATTCAAGGCTGAAGAGGATTGACTTGCAGACTGTTAAATACCCAGAAATCTCATTGACATGCTGACGGGCTCTGGCCTTCTCAGGTAGGAGATTGAGAGGAAAATAAGGATTGAGCGTGTGTGTGTGTGTGTGTGTGTGTGTGTGTGTGTGTGTGTGTGTTTGTGTGTGTTTGTGTGTGTGTGTCTAAGTGTATGATTGAGAAACTGTGCCGATAAAGATATAACGCCACAGCTTGAGAGTGGTAATTGTAAGAAGTAATCCTTATCCCCCTAATTCAGATCTGGTAAATTTCCAACCAGAGAAGCAGAATATTGCTGACTTTCAATGCAGAAAAAAATACAGTGTGCATATTTACTGCACAGTACATATACACAATGGCTGGATTTCTCTCAGGCATACACACACACACAAACACCGAACATTCCTCAATTATTAATGTAGGTGTGGATTACCTCTGCAGAGAGGGAGAGTTTACTCATAGGTAAAAAGTGATCCGTTTCACTCTATCTGACCCATTTCCAATTCCCACTTTCTTCTCCATCCGACCCCCTCAGCCATATCATCTCCCTTTAACTCTCCAAGAGAACCTTTGAACCTGTTTCATGATGAAACATGCACACACATACACAAACCCCCAGTGATAGCTAATGACTGGCCAGTTGCTGAAAGGCTTGCCTCCTTCTCCCTCACAGAGGAGGTTCAGTCTGTTCATCTCTGTTTGAATGGCCAGGTATTGTTTCACTAGCCAGGATCCTCTTACCATAGACAACAAAGAGAGGCCACCATACCCTCCTTACATACACACACAGACACACACACACACCCACACACACACACACACACACACACACACACACACACACACACACACACACACACACACTCAGCGGAACAGACAGAGTAGTTGGGTCGACAGCCTGAGAGCAGCAGTCACATTTTCCCCAGGCATCTGCCTGAGCTTCAAGGGAATCAAGTTCTTTCTAGACTTTGGAGTTTCCTGCTATTTCATGACAGAATCATTCTGTAATTACTTGTTCTTGTGTACATGAGTAAATTTGTTGGTGGAACTGAGCAGTGTTTTCTCCTCCTGCTGCCTGGGGTCCATCTTTTCAGGTAGGATGAAAAGATGAATGAATGAGTATTATCGTTATCAATAATTGTTTTTTCATATCTTAAAAATGATTTTCAGCAATGGTCCTAAGTTCATCAGACGGTAGATAAATTCCATGTATTTGGATGTAATTATTGGATTTAAAATGATCACATTTGACCTTTTAATAATCCTATTGTTAGGTTATAAACCCATTCTTGTATTTTGTATTTCCACTTAATGTTCATTGAATGAACAGTTCTGTTGCGTTTTCCATCCTTTCAATTTTCCCAACCACAGCTCCTTTTGCACTCCCAGACACTGAGGTGACAAGATCTCTTTTAGAATTTCCTCTCCTCTCCCCTTCCTCTCTTCTATTTTTTCCTTGTGTCCGAGGATTTTGGTTTTTCACAGATGGCTTGAAAAGTATCAAAAACTGTTGCTGTTTTAGGCATGAAAGCCCATTAAGACATTCAGACATATCTGATATTCAGGTATAAAAAGAAACTTAGCTTGAAATTTAAATTGACATGTACATCTTAGACAACTACTAAAATCTTAACCAGAAGTGTGAAACAATAAGCTCCAATCATCACTAAGACCAGCACATCAAGGATTGAAAGTGGCAATACAACAATGTCAAAGGAGCTGGATATGTATATTTTTCTACAAGTTTGTAGTGTTCAAGTACCTTCAATAAAGGAAGCAGCAGAATAATGCAATAGCACTCGGCAATAACACTAGATGAAAACATACAATACCCTATAAAAATGCAATTTCCAAGAGTCACTATTAAATCAAATACACCTAAAACAAACAGTTTGAGGAACCAAATGAGAACCAAAGTTTATTTTGTTCAAGTCAGAATCAGGAGTAAGTACAATGGACAATAAATGCTTTAAGGGAGGAAGAAGTGCTTCCCTATGAGCTTTGCTAACACAAGCTTTAAGTTTATTTAATAAACTGCTAACAGCAGCAGTCATAGTCCCAAGCTGTATTTTTTTATAACCTTTAATAACTTTGGGACAAATTAAAACAACTTATAATACAAAAAGACATCGTAGATCAGTGGATGAGATTTTCTCTCCATCAGAGATTCATCAGTGTTATGTGTGTCATGACTTCAGGATTGCTCATTAACAAGCACCATTTGATAAACAGTGTTTGTTTACATGCACTGGAAAAGTGAATGGGTCCTCACGTCGTTTGCTGATGGCCTCGACATGCTCTGTGCCTCTTTTCTCCATTCATCACCACTGCCCTTGGGGCTCTTCCTCAACCCTCCTTAACTCCTCCATCTGTTTCAATTAACCAGAGTGCGGGGTGGAGCACAGAGGTCGATCACACAAACTGCAGGTGTACCTACATGTAGCACACAGCTGACAAACAAGAGTCACTTTGTGCCTGTTAGGGGGTACACTGTCACAGGTGAGAGTAGCACGTCTACAAGGCAGCTGCCAAGTGTATTAGTGGGATAACTGGACCATCACAATCAGAGCAGAGATGCAGACACAAGCATACAACTACACACATGCATTATCCACCTATCCTCACCTACTTACCTTGTCCACCCCTTACTCAACTCAGACACAATCTGGACTTCCCTCTTGCATCAGTGTGTCTGCTCTGCATGTATATGAGTGTGTTTGTGCAGCTATTCACCTTGGAGTATATTGTGTTAACTTACAGGTGTAATTTATCCAAAATAAATCATTTAATTAGGTGTGATTGTATCTTCTGGAGTAGTAAGGACATCTGGTATGTGGGCCTATAAGTGCTTTGTTTATAAGGACGGAGTGTGCTGTGGAATATGCTAAACCCCAGCAGTGTGAATTACTCACTGCAGTATTTGAATAGCTGACTTCTAGGTGGACATGTAGCATCTGTTACTGTCAGAATCATGCTTAAATGTGCTTTCAAACTAAGAGCTAGGATGTCTGAAAAAAAAGGTCAAAGTAGTTGAAGATGTCTGTATATAATGCCCACACATGCTCCAATCACTTTTCGAGTGGAGAATAACTATAAGAAAGGAAATGATTTACTGAAAGGTATATTGCATTGTAATTGATGGACTACTGTGATATTTGAATGAGGTGACCTGACAGGTAGTGCCAATTTGCAAAGTAAGCTGACATCTTTGTTGTCCCTTAGGCTTATTCTAGGAGGAAAAACTGTAAGGAATGATCAACTTCTGAAACATTTTTTAAACAGAAATGTGTTAATTTTCAAAACACATACTGTGCCCAAACATTGAATCATTTTTCATTATTCATTGCTTTTTTTTATTTTAAATATACTATCTTTGCAGCCAGTGGAAATGGTGTTAGCTACCTTCAGCAGGTTATCCATAGATAAGGTAAAACATCCCTCCTTGCTTGCGGTCTTTCGGTTGGCTTTCTGTCTAGATGGTACAAGCATGTCCTGGCTCAATTTTGAAAGCTTTTTAAACTCTCAAGCCATTGATACCTGGGCCCGTATTTATCAAGCCTCTGAGAATTACTCACAAGAACACTGCTAAGAATTGACTTTAGAGTTTTAAGTTAGTTATCAAGCATCTCAGTTGTAACTCAAGTGAAGTGTAGGACTATGTCTTAACATAGAGCCATTTCAATTCTGAGTGGTTACATACATATTATGTACATATCATGTACTCTATTTTTCAAAAAGGCTTCCAGGCTTTTTGTAAAAATCATGGTGAAAAGTTCATTTACATTTCTGTGCCCCGCAAATATAGCAAGTGTTGCAGCCTCCAACCAAGAAAGAGCACCCTTTGACCCACATGGTCCTCTACTGAAATAAAACAGAGAACCTTCATGTTTGTGATTGGCCACATGGATGACAGACCCTCTTGAGATGGTTCTATATGTGAACCAGGACAATGCTGTTGAGGGCCTTAAGGGATAAGGGATAAAGGATGTGATACCAGCAGAACCGAGGTAGATGCTCTTTTGACTCCCTGTTAGACAGAGAGAGATGCTAATGACATTCTCCCTAAAGCACTGAGGAGATATAGAGAGAGAAACACTAATGACTTTCTATCTCTCTGGTCACTACTGTAGCAAGCCTGCAGACAACTTGTTAAATGTCACAGTAGAGTAACACCATGCTATTCTGAATGTTTGCAGTCATCTATACACAGAAAATGTTTGGCAATTAAAAGATCTGTGCAATTAATTGATTTTTTTTCTCACAGTGCAAGTATTTCCCCTCAAAAACCTGGCAACCTCATGTCCATTTTCTGTCTCTAGTCGCTGTAATTCTGCACCAAGGCTGAATTTTGGGAAAGAGACTTCAGATATGGTATTAGGGGACCACTAAGGTCTATAGAAAAGCATCCAAAGAGCACCATGTCATGGGACCTTTAAAGAATTGGTTCAACATTTTAGGAAATATGCTTATTTGCTTTCTAGTTGAGCGTTAGATGAGGCAATTAATAGCCCACTCATGGCTGTGCAGAAAATGTGTTGATGTTGTTGGTGTCTCCACTGTTTTCCTGGAAACCTGTTATCAGTCTTTATGCTAAGCTAAGCATACCCTGATTGTAACTTCATCTTTATCGAACAGAGTGGGAGGGATATTCTCATCTAACTCTTTGCAAGAAAGCATAAAAAGCATATATTCCAAAATGTCAAACTAAAGTTAAATGATTATGGAAGGGCATACCACAGCATGTTCTGTATTCTGCAGTTCCAAAGAGGAATATGTCTTTCCAACTTTTGCTACCTCCCTAACTAATGTCTGTCAGCGTTAATAGTGGCAGGCAGAATAATTGGCTTTATTACAGTCTCTTCCTCTGAGAATCCGTCCACGATTAAGGAAATTATCATGCCCCAGTGTCTGTTGCAGCTACACTTATATATGCTTGTGCAGGCACACAAACACATTGGATTCACACATACACACTTGAGCCTGGAACTTCAGTCCTCAGAGGTTATAGTGTGTAACAGAGATATTACTCACTACACTTCTGCTTGTTTTAAGGCTGTTATTTAAAGGTATATAAACAGTCATCTGACTCGTGTGCAACTTCTACTGTGTGTCTTTGTGTGATTTACATAACTTAAAATGTAAATAAATGTAAATGTGCTGTATTTATATAGCGCTTTTCTAGTCTTAACGACTACTCAAAGCGCTTTTACATCATACAGGATACATTCACCATTCACACACATTCATACACTGTGGCCGAGGCTGCCGTACAAGGTGCCACCTGCTCATCAGATAAACATGCACACACATTCACACTCCGATGCGCAGCATCGGGGGCAACTCGGGGTTCAGTGTCTTGCCCAAGGACACTTCGACATGGGACTGCAGGGCCAGGGATTGAACCACCAACCTTCCAATTGGCAGGCAACCGCTCTACCGCTGAGCCACAGCCGCCCCTTATTAATAAAATAAAATTAATATTCTCAGTGGCAAAGCAGTGAACATAATCAAAAAGCAACAAAAAGAAAGCAAATACATATGAAAGAAAGTGCTGGATGGCTGAGCAACATTACAAACCCCCTCCCTCTCTGAACAAGATATCAGGGTCTTAAAAAATACAGGCTGTATCTAATACCTTTCCAGGTTTTTCCATTTATTTCTCCATCTCAACAATAAGCTTTTAGACTTCACAAAGAAAACAAAACAAAAAAATTTTTTCTCCGTCTGACATCATGTTTCTTTATCTGGACATGAAGCTGGGGGTGAATTCTGATTTCCGGCCTCTCCATCATCCCTCATTGGCTGAGCAATGCCTACAAGGGGTGCCTCCCCAAAGAATGATTGTTTCTCTCTAACCCCCTATCAGGGATGAAAGGAGCACTTTGGGGCGAGAGTCAGACTCTTCTGTCATTTTCAGATCCCGTCTCACTCTCTCTCCTATGCTGTTACAATTTCACAAACATGATGCTTGGGGAATTGCAAAATCACCAAGACTGAGGTCAATGAACTAATGGGCAGTCACTGTGGGAGGTTAAACACTGTGTGTGTGTGTATACATTGTTTAGAGCTACTGAAATTAGACACTGACACTGAAGTTCAATCCAGCTGGATATTTCCGCTGGAGAAAACAACATTCCGCTGAGGGATTTTTGGAAATAGAGCATCCAGAGTTGCACAGGTGGTTGACTGCCTTGGTGTAACATCTGAAAGCGAACTGTGAGTGCACTTTGATTGAAGCATATTGTTTTGTTCGCGAAAGATGTGATTGTGCTCACTACGGTCTCTTTTAAATATGTGTTTCATCAAAAAACAAACAAACAAACAAAATTTTATTCCATTTCATAAGAACTAGGTTAGCACGTAAAAGACCTGGAAAAACCTGGAAGACCTCACAACATATTTTGACGAATTGTATTTGCATACACTTGAGTTGACATTTAGCCTCTTCTTTTAACAGATAGTACGGTATCTAAATTGTGTTAATTTTCTTCAGTCTACAGGTGTGATACAATCTCCTCTTAAATGTGACACCGCACAGAAGCTCATAGGGTTTAGAGTTCAGTGCTTTGATTTAGTCATTTAAATAATTTATAATGCAGATTAAAGGGAGGAGAAATTATTTAAACAGCAGCACATCATGATACGGTCTCTTGCAATACACGATCTATAAAAAACTAATATCAACGATGGAAGAAGTATTCAGATCTTTTACTGAAGTCATACTTTATACTTTATTACTTAATAAAATTACACTAGCATGGTGGCACAATGGTTATCCCTGTGGCCTCACAGCAAGAAGGTACTGGGTTCAAAACCCTGGTTGTCTCAGGCTTTTCTGTGTGGATTTGGCATGTTCTCCCTGTGTCTGTGTGGGTTTTCTCCAGGTGCTCAAGTTTTACCCCACCACTAAAAATATGTTCCCGTTCCTCGCTACCAAGCAGATGTGTGGTGAACGTCTGGCAGTGTAAAGGTTGCCATGCATCACCCAGATGTGTGCTGCGCATTGGTGGTGTTAGTCAGTAGTCCCCCACCCCCCTCCTGAAGCACGTTGAGTGTCTATGATAGAGCACTATATAAATGTAATGAATTATTATTATTATTGTTATTATTATTTTGGTAATCTTACAGAAGCCTTTGACATTCAAGCAACACATGTTTTAGCTGGTTGTACGGTAGATCATTTTATTTCATCTGTATACCATAGAGGGGAGTGATTTAACTGATCAAAGGTTTTGTATGGTAAATCGAAATCTGCATGTAATTCAAACTGTCATCTAAATATAAAGAGTAAAATATTTCCCTATGAAATATACTGTAGTGGAGTAAGTGAAGTACAAAGTACTAGAAAATGGAAATACTTGTATCTCAAAACCATACTTCAGTACATATAATTAAATAAATGTACTTAGCTTTTCATCACACACTATTTACATTTGATATACTATACAGTATAATTTTAGTTGTCAACAAAATTCACAAAAATTGAGAACTCTTATAAACAACTTTGATAAAGCAGTGAATAAATTTAGTTAATTTATCTTCTTTATTAACTTTGCTTAATTTCACATATTGTAGAATCAGTATATGAATACCACTATTACCTTTTATAGGTAATGCATCATTTTAAAGATATTTAATATTGCTATGGCTACCCTCTTTCTACCTATAATACTGATCATAACGTCATGTGAGTCCAGCAGCATTAGGGGTTAACTCGCAGCTGAGTTCTGTGGTGTTTAGTGTCTTTGCTCTCAGGTTCACCCCTCCTGCTGATCTAATCGTCACTGTAATGACAGTGTTGACTTTGCTGCTGGCTTCGCTGTCCCTCTCATTTTTACTGTCATTTTGTCTCTCCATCTCTTTCTTTTACTTCATGTGTCTGCCCTCTATCTCTCCATTTTCAAGGATTTATTCAACACTTAACATTGGCCAGATGTCAAAGAAATGCACTCAAGTAAACCATCACTGCTCTAGTATTATATTTCTCTAATTTCCTTCATGTGTCTTTACCCTTCTCTGCCTCCATCTTTCTTACATTGTATGGTAATGATGGACAAGGTCTGTATGTGTCAGATGTAATAGCAATTACTCTTAATTGAATTTGGCAGAGCCGGTCATTCAATATTCCACATAAATGCTGGTAGATGAAAAGTTTGATTGCATCTAATAATTGTGCATGCGGATCAATAGAACAAGAGGTTTAATAAAGCGATTGATTATGTACAATGAGGAAAATAAGTATTTGAACACCCTGATATAGTAGGTGCATGTCCACTGTGAGAGACATAATCAAAAAAAACATATATCCATTAATCACAATGTATAATTTTTTAACAATTTATTTGTATGATACAGCTGCAAATAAGTATTTGAACACCTGAGAAAATCAATGTTAATATTTGGTACAGTAGCCTTTGTTTGCAATTACAGAGGTCAAACGTTTCCTGTAGTTTTTCACCAGGTTTGCACACACTGCAGAAGGGATTTTGGCCCACTCCTCCACACAGATCTTCTCTAGATCAGTCAGGTTTCTGGGCTGTCGCTGAGAAACACGGAGTTTGAGCTCCCTCCAAAGATTCTCTATTGGGTTTAGGTCTGGAGACTGGCTAGGCCACGCCACAACCTTGATATGTTTCTTAAAAGAGCCACTCCTTGGTTATTCTGGCTGTGTGCTTCGGGTCATTGTCATGTTGGAAGACCCAGCCTCGACCCATCTTCAATGCTCTAACTGAGGGAAGGAGGTTGTTCCCCAAAATCTCACAATACATGGCCCCGGTCATCCTCTCCTTAATACAGTGCAGTTGCCCTGTCCCATGTGCAGAAAAACACCCCCAAAGCATGATGCTACCACCCTCATGCTTCACACTAGGGATGGTGTTCTTGGGATGGTACTCATCATTCTTCTTCCTCCAAACACGGTTAGTGGAATTATGACCAAAAAGTTCTATTTTGGTCTCATCTGACCACATGACTTTCTCCCATGACTCCTCTGGATCATCCAAATGGTCATTGGCAAACTTAAGACGGGCCTTGACATGTGCTGGTCTAAGCAGGGGAACCTTCTGTGCCATGCATGATTTCAAACCATGACGTCTTAGTGTTTTACCAACAGTATCCTTGGAAACAGTGGTCCCAGCTCTTTTCAGGTCATTGACCAGCTCCTCCCGTGTAGTTCTGGGCTGATTTCTCACCTTTCTTAGGATCATTGAGACCCCACGAGGTGAGATCTTGCATGGAGCCCCAGTCCGAGGGAGATTGACAGTCATGTTTAGCTTCTTCCATTTTCTAATGATTGCTCCAACAGTGGACCTTTTTTCACCAAGCTGCTTGGCAATTTCCCCGTAGCCCTTTCCAGCCTTGTGGAGGTGTACAATTTTGTCTCTAGTGTCTTTGGACAGCTCTTTGGTCTTGGCCATGTTAGTGGTTGGATTCTTACTGATTGTATGGGGTGGACAGGTGTCTTTATGCAGCTAACGACCTCAAACAGGTACATCTAATTTAGGATAATAAATGGAGTGGAGGTGGACATTTTGAAGGCAGACTAACAGGTCTTTGAGGGTCAGAATTCTAGCTGATAGACAGGTGTTCAAATACTTATTTATAGCTGTATCATACAAATAAATAGTTAAAAAATCATACACTCACTCATTCACTCACAGTGGACATGCATCTACACCTACGACAATTTTAGACCCCTCCATGATTTCTAAGTGGGAGAACTTGCAAAATAGCAGGGTGTTCAAATACTTATTTTCCTCATATTAGTTGCAACCATCTCAACTATTACATCTCACACAAGAATGTGATTTAGGCATCTGTTATTGAGTAACTCGAGACATGTTGTCATGGCAAACACTCAAACTGTAATTGAATGCAATGTTCTCCATCAGAGCACTCTT